>PVIC010011074.1:0-42112 GCA_004025085.1 Thryonomys swinderianus
GTAATCCTTTGGATGAGTCGGTCTTGTAGCGCCCTCTGCTGAACTCATATAAGAATTACTTTTGACCAGATCAGTATTTTACTCATGTTTAATAGTCGGTTTTAGGAGTAATAATGGGGAAAAAAAAGGCAAAATAGTGACCCTATTTCTAGACTAACAATACTTTTATACATTGTAACTTCTATGATAGAAATAAATGGCATTTGAGAGAACATAATATGGCACATATTTCTATTTTTACTGGGTACAGATGGGGCATTCTATTTGCTATTTTCTATAATTTGAGATAATTTTCTTATTTTTTTGTAGGAATGACTTAAAATAAGTACAATGTTTACCTAAAGTTAAGAAGCACCAGTGAGCCTATATTTCCCAGAAAGTAAATTTTTGTAAATAAGTTTAACTTTGGTATAATTCGTAAAGTTATGAGAGAATAATTCTAACAACATAAAAATAAAATACTTAATATTTTAAAGTTACATTCACAACTGTAAGTGGGCAGATATTATCTTGCTGATTTCTATCTTATATATTTTTTATTCTGTATAGTCTGAAATACAATTTCAAAAACATGGAAGTTTTATATATAAAATAGGTTTAATGTAATTTAATACTAAACAAGAAATTAATTTTATAAAAAATAAATGTCTTGAAAATGCATCAGTTTTTCAGGTTGTATCATTAATGAAGAGTTTAAATATGATAGAAATTCTTCAGTTTTTTAAGTCTTCCACTTTCTTAAGCTTGTCTTTTTAAGGAATATTTTAAAATTGGAATTTATTAAAATAGAATTATATATACATAGGAGGCATAAGGTGATATTTTGACACAAACATATATATTGTGCATCATTTGATCAGAATATCTATCTCTTCAGATCTTATTTCTTTAGGGGAAAAAATATTCCAAATCCTTTCTTTAAGATTTTGAAATAAAACTCAGTGTTTGGATGAATACTATAAGAAAGATACATTATTAAAATAAAACTTCTTGTTTATTAAAATAATGCTTCTAATCTTATTTTAAAAATTTAAAAAATAGGTTGAGGAAATGTACATTTTACTTCAGTCTACTTATAGAGTGACATGCTTTTGTTGGAGAAATCTCTTAAATATTACTATTAGTGTTTAAAATATTACTCATTGGTAACATTGTCTACATATTCATAATATGTTAAACCTGCTACTTTCATGCTTATATCAGTAAAGTAGTGAAAATGCCATTAGGAGAGAATATTGTTGAAAAAACTTTTTAAAAGCATGAATGGAGACCTTATGTAGACAGTGACAATAATAATAAATAAAATAATAAATAACTGCTACTTTCTCTCTGCTTAGCCTGGCGAGCTCAAGGACTGGTTTGTGGGTCGAAGCAATGCCCAGGGAATAGACCTGAACCGGAACTTCCCAGACCTGGATAGAATCGTTTATGTCAACGAGAAAGAAGGTGGTCCCAACAATCATCTATTGAAAAATCTGAAGAAAATTGTGGATCAAAACACAAAGGTAGAGAACACGTGTGCTTTTCTTGGGGACCTATCCTCTAGCTGAAGGAAATATGTTTGAACATCTGTGTTACAATGAAGGATATAAACTTGGCACCTGAGGAGAAGTTACCCATGACCATGAAGGCCAGGCTGGAGGGGCTGAACCTGGAAATTAGCCCCACACTCTGAGAAAGTCACTGTGGCCTCTCTTCTCAGCTCCTCTGCTTGACATCCCATGGTGTTGAGTTTTGTCAGCTTTTCCAGAACTTTCCCTCCCTTGCTTAATGGAAGCTCGCTGTTTCCTGTCTCTTCTGCCTAGTGAAGTAGCCTCCTGTTCTTGTTTTGTGTCCATCCACTCCCAGCCCGGTTCATCTTCCACAGTCTTCATGCACACAAAGCGTTGCTCCCTCCCTTAAAAGTGTTGCCTGAAGTCATTCTCTAAAGGCCAGCCTGCTGCCCCTTTGCTCTGTGGTAACTAGAGCTAATTCCTGTCGGTGTAGATGCTCCAGAGGGGAACATTTCCTCCCTTAAGAATACCCCTTTCTATTCTTGTTTCCTCTGTGCTTTCTCCCAACTCAGTGCAGGTCCATGGTTTCTTTGATGTTCTTCTGAGTAGGGTGAGGACTGAGTGGCAGGCAGAACAGGAACTGCAGGCTTGAAATTTCCAATCATCCTGTCGACAACTAATGACTTATTGCCTGAAGCCATCACAATTTTAGCTGTGGGTGTGTTCCCTGAAATGACTGCACCAGCTACAGGAAAATGTTGTGAGGCATCTGCCCTTCTCCTTGGCGTTCTCCTTGACCTCTTATACGCTCCCCAGGTGACGCCCGTGGAGGCCCACCTTTTGAAGGTCACTTGTCCACTCAGTCTCAGCTGTCCCAGTCTGTGGGCAGCTCTGGTGGAGTTCTTTCTCCCTTGCTTGAGTGTTACCGGGGTCTTTGCTCTGCCTTTCAGTGGTTCTTTCTTCTCAAGCTTGAGCTCTGTTTGAGAGTCCTCTGCATTTTTCAGAGTCATTCCTTCCATGCTGTCTCGTATTTTCTGAAAAAGAAATTCTTGGTGGAGTAGAAGATCTTCATTTTGTTCCTTGTTCCTTCAGTTTCAACAGCCTTTTCTCATAAAACTTGTAGGTTGTTCCCACGATAGGACTTCAATTCACTCCGCATCTCACAGGCTGACCTACCTGGAAGTTCTCATCAGAGAGCAGTAGACCACCATTATCTTCTGTGCTTGGCTTATCCATTTTCTTTGCAGCTTTCTTTGACACAGCTTTCCATTATATGATCATTTCGAGGCCTTGGTACTACTCACTGGCCACAGCCTGGCACACAAACCCCAGAGCAGAAGTGTAGCCCGAGCCAGAGTGTGGAGGCCACACCAGCCTCAGCCCCATAGTCCATACATTGGAGGCCAATGGAGAGCACCTGGTGCTTATTTTAAAATTCTTGATGCTACAACTTTTCCTAAATAGAGAACTGTGCCAAAATTATAGCACTTTCCTGGAACAGAAGCAAGATTTGTTTCTTTTATAGTCAGTCATTTCTTATGTTTTCATCTCTTCTTTTTTTCCATGTGTGTTATTAAGAATGACACAATGTTTAGGTCTACTCAGTGAGAGACATTTGGTAGGTATTTCATTAATGTCATTACAAATTCTTTTTCCCAGTCCGTCTGAGCCTAATATCTAAATTTCTCATATAGAATTTTAAATTTGAGGAATTATTCAGCTTGGTGAGACCGACCCCTCTGGATGGCATTGACCCTCCCTCCCCTTGCCCTTTGGAATTGCTGAGCAAAAAGACTTGCTTTCCTTTACTAGACTTCTTCCTGCTGTCTCATTTCCTGTTGGCCCAGAGCTCATGGCCTGGCTATTTCCATGTTAGCTGGACTCAGCACGTGAACTTTTGGCCTGGATTGCTTGAAATCATCATGGAGTAAAATACACCCAGTAATTTATTAAGGCTATACTTGTGTTTAACACCTAGAGGTGTGAAAATAATGAATATAGCATCAGCATATTTTAAGAGCTAGAGCCATTTAATTCTAGAGTATAACATTTGAGTTACACTTAAGTCTTTGAATGGAAAGTTTACAGATAGGTCCCAGAGTGTATCAGGCCTTGCTCTTCGGGGAGCCTCCAGGTGACCCACTCTGTGGGTCACTGAAATACATGATTATGGCACCAGAGGGTCTTAGTATTGAGTCATCCTACAGGCTCCATTCAGAAAGGCCCTTTGCTTTATTAAACAGTGGATTTGCTTGCTTTCCAACATAATAGCAAAAGCATTATAGTCATAGTGTATGATGTAAAAAGCAATGATCGGCCAAACCTATTAGTTTTATGCAATTTTTGTGTTCAGGATTGTATCTCTGAGCTCGTTTCAAAAATATATTTAAAAGTATTTAAATTTGAAAATTATTATTTTATTATGAACAGAGAGATAAGTAAGAAGAAAAACGGGGCCGGAGATTTAGCTCAGTGGTTCCAGTACCTGCCTCACAAGCGCAAGGCCCTGAGTTCAATCCCGGTAACCACGGAAAATGCTGGGCGTGGCGACTCACACCCACCAGCAATCAATACCACAGTGCTGGGTGTGGTGGCTCACGCCTGTAATCCCAGAATTTGGGAGGCAGAGACAGGAGAATTGCTGAGTTCCAGGATTGCCTGGGGTACATAGTGAGCTCAGGGCCAGCCTGAACTACAGAGTGAGACCCTGTCTCAAAAAAAAAAAGAAGAACCTGTTGTCTTGTAATCTGGCCTGGTCCGGTTACCATGCCGTCTCTGTAATGTGACGGCCTTGGGAGGGTGGGGCGTTGACAAGGAATTCAGCAACTGGGGCCCCACGTAGTTGGTAAGCTTCTTTATTAATTCTCTCTTCATGGAAGTGCCTGGCATTCACATAGGGTGCCTTGGGATGTGATTGGATAGAGGGCGGGTGTAGTGCTTACAGCGGGATATGATTGGTTTGCATCACCTGCATCACTTAGGTCACCTGCGTCAGCTGTGTCTGTGCGTTGCTATGATTTCATAAAGGGGCACTACCTCCTTTTCGTCTGACAGGAGAGAGACTAAGAAGGGTTTGGCGAAATCTCCTCCCTTTTTTTTTTTTTTTTTTTGAGACAGGGTCTCGCTTTTTAGTTCGGGCTGGCTCTGAGCTCACTATGTAGCCCAGGCAAGCCTCGAACTCAGCAATCCTCCTGTCTCTGCCTCCCGAGTGCTGGGATTACAGGCGTGAGCCACCACACCTGGTGGGTAAGGTAATTATCTTTATGACAGCAAATGTCCCCAAGTCCTTTTGGTGATGAACTTGTTGGAGGTCTGTTCTAGAACAAAATACAATGTTAAAGAGGGGACCAGAGTCTCACCAAGGGTTAGTGAGATTTACGGTAATCCATGCTGCTGGAGAAAACCTGTAAAAGTAGAGGAACCAGGGGTGAGAATAGTTAAATCGTTTTGATGAGACAAAGGACATCAGGGCAACAGTTGAATTCTCGACTAGAGGTTGATTTGTGTATGATTAGCTGGTATCATATGTTGGAGTATGAGCAGAAGAGTTACCAGGATCATTTCCAGTGGCTGTTTGATTGAGTGATCCCATTGCTGGCTGTGAACAGTAAGGCTTGATGTTCTTTGATGGGATCCAGACAGGTTGAGATGAGTCCTGTGGACAAACACAAGCATATCCCCTCCCCGTGGTTAAAAGTGGGGCTGGGCCACAGATAAGGTTGGTGCAGGGGTCATACCATAAGACAAGGGGTTCTGGTGGAGCTGTGTTGAGTGGCTGCTAATGTCGCTGTGATGGAGAAAGACCTTGATCATCAAAAGAGAGAAAATTGATAGTAAAAAGGGCAAGGGCAAGTTTATCTGGTGGAGAAGAGCCTGTGGTAGAGGTGGCCTGTTTTTTAAGGGTGTTTTTAAGTGTTTTGTTTACCCTTTCTATAACTACCTGTCCTTGTGGATTGTGGGGGAATGCCTGTGGAATGTTGAATATGATAGTCAGCAAGGAAGGAAAGGAAAGTTTTAAAGGTGTAAACTGGGCCATTACAAAAGCTAGCTGGGTCATATCAGTCATGAGAAACTTACATAGGGGCATGTTTAACTAGGTGGGGACGAAATGCTGTTCTCTCTCCTCTTGAAATGTGGCATGGAAAGGACAGAGCCAGCACATGTGAACTACAGATCCTTAAAGGAGAGGATCATTGCACATTAATGTTTTCTGGGGCTGAAATTCTAAAAATCAATCTTGAGTTTATAAGGACCACTCATAAGGGCAAAACAATGGAGAAGTCATTGGGGAAACCTGGGGGGAGAGGTAGCAGAAGGCTGAACCTATGCTGAAAGCAGAGAGTGAAGTGACCACATATTGCCCTGGGGCTGTGACCCCAGGATGGCGGCATCCACGTGGTAGCCCGAGAGGAAAATGGTGGACAAGCAGCCGCCACTGCCGGAGCTCGAGGGGAAACGAACACTGGCGGCATGCCACTATGGGGCGCATGCCTAAGGGCCCACGGGGAAGACAGCAGCATGTTGTCCTGGGAGCTGTGATCACAAGATAGCAGCTCTGGCCCGGGTGTCTGAGGGGAAAGTGGTGGGCTAGCGGCAGTGCTGTTGCTGCCACCGCTGCTGCCATTGCCACTGCCGCCGCCATCGCTGTTGCTGCTGCTGCCGCCACCGGCCTAGGAGTTTCAGGGGAAAATGGCAGCATGTTGGAGCAGCGTGTGAGGGTGTGTGTGATCGTGGCGCAGAGGATCTCAGCACTAAAAGAGCAGTGAGCAAACCAAGTAAATTATGAATGGAAGGGTTATGGAAGGCAAGGCAGAACATGAGGGGAAGGCATAAGGAGCTGGGCAAAGCAGTCTCTTGATAGGCGGCTGTAAAGTCCCCTGCCCCATCCTGTTAGGAAGGGCTGGGGTTGAGGGGCAACCCCTTGTTTGTTGAACAATGGATTGCGTAGGGATTGTTAAGTGAAATTCACACTCTATAGACTTCTCAAGGGGCCTGGTAGGCGAAAATTGTGGGGAAGGCATGGACACTATCTGATGGATAGTGCTAGGGCCTGGTAGGCTAAGTGACGTCACTCTGATATATATACTGAGGGGGCCTGCTAGGCGAGGGTGGACCTCTACCTGGTAGATAAGATCGGGGCCTGAATACGTGAAAAAAAATCAGTCACACTCAGATATAGACTACCCAGGGGGCCTGCTAGGTGAGAAAAAAAATTCACACTCCGATTATAGACTTCTCAGGGGGCCTGCTAGGCAAAAGAAAATAAAATGACCATCACATGGTAGGTGAGGGCCTATTATAGTAAAAAAAAACTTGACTTTAATATAGAGTACCCAGGCTGGGGTGGCAGTTACCATGTTTGTTGGTCCTTGTCCCATGGGGTTGCATTGAGAGGGGGATTACTCACAGCAGTGTGTCCCACATTGGGCGCTAGTTGTAATCTGGCCTGGTCTGGTTACCATGTCATCTCTATAATCCGAAGACCTTGGGAGAGTGAGCAGTGACGAGGAATTAATACAGCAACCTGGGCTCTGCGTGGTTGGTAAGCTTCTTCTTTAATTCTTCCTCATCATGGAAGCTCCCAGCATTCATATAGGTCACCTTGGGATGTGATTGGACAGAGGGTGGGCACAGTACTTCCAGCGGGATATGATTGGTTTGTGTCACCTGTTGTGTCTGTGCATTGCTATGATTTCTTAAAGGGCACTACCTCTTTTTCGTCCACCAGGAGACTAAGAAGGGTTTGGCTACATTGTCTTATATTTTTCAGTGACTTTTTTTTTTGGTACTGAGGCATGAACTTGGGACTTTTTGCTTGAAGGCAGATGCCGGTCTTCACTGACTATCATTCACATTTTTGTGTGTATCACCCAAGATTATTTTCCATGCATTTTTCTGTCATCTATATGTAAATATATGGCAGCATATCATGCATACCATTTTGAACACATTCAGATGAGTAATGAACACGGGAATGCCTGCTATCTCCTGAGCCCCAAGTAAATCTAACCTTTACTGCAAAAGTATTTTGCTTACTTCCCACAGATGTCCTGATGTTTTTTTGTTTCCTTTCTTATTTTATCTCATTTTTCCCCCTTCCCTTCTATCCAAATACTTACTATTTTCTTTCCAAGACATGCTGAAATTCTACCTCCTTCCTGAAATCCTCAATGATTCTTTAAACTACAATGATTTTTGCCTTTACTGAACTTACTGAAATATTACATTTGTCAGTATCAAATGCTGGGCTTGAATAGATAAGGGGAGGTGAGGGATATAGAAGGAAAAAGACAAATTCAACAGTAAGAGTAAAAATTTTGAACAGTGTATTTATATAGAAGAAGGAATGTTAAACCTATCACATAATATTAATGCCATGTTGGCATTGGGTTAAAAATGTAAATTCATTATAAAAGTTTGCATTAATGAAGTTTTTGATTTGATTTGCCATCTTAATTATTTTTAGGTTGTTTTAATCAAAATGTAAACTGTTCAAATATTAAATTAGTTTGATCTCTAGAGAAATACTTAAAGTGTGTATAAGAATTTATTATATAATGAAGACCTATTTCATGTCAATGTGGAAAGAATGAATTATTCAATAAATGGGATGGGGGCAAATCCATCATAGTAATATCATAGATCAAAATAAATTTTAGGAGTATTCAATTTTTTAAAAATAAAAGGCATGAAACCAGTAGAATACAATTTTTGTGAATATATACTTTTTTGAAGGGGATAGAATTGTGTAAATTCTTTATATAAAAATTGCCACATGATAGAAGGCATCAAATAATATACAAAAGCAAAAGCAGTGAAAGAAAAAACCCTATGATTTGGTATTATTGATCTTAACCTAAATGCCTAATTAATGGTCTTTATTTTTGTTACAAAATTTGAAAGGCACATGGTTAACTTGAAAAATATTTATAATATATAGTAGAAGGTTAATGCTTTTCCTAAAATAAACAGTTGCACATCAATAAGAGATATACATCTCAATGGAAAAGGTAAGACATATATATGTAACTGTCACAAAATAAGTATAAATGATCACAAAACATATAAAACTACTCTAGCTTTAAAACTCAAAGAAAACAAATTTAAAAAACTTTATTTGTTATTAATTGAAGTGACAAACTTTAAGGACATAAATGCACCGTTTGTAGGAGTGATTAGAGGGGAGGATTTAATACAGTGATGCTGGGTATATTGCTGTGTCTTATGGACAGGCATTATAGAATACATCTTTCAAATTTAAATATTTAAAATGAATTTTTATTTAAACATCTTTGGCTAAAGATGTGCTTAGCTTTCGATTAAGTCACTGTATTTCTTGGGATTTCACAAGGAATTATAGATATACATGAAGAATGCTATAAAGGTGCTATTTTTAAATTTTTAGTGGTAAACAACCCAGTATTCAGCACTGGGAATTCCAGGTTCTAGCATCATGGCCAGGCTGGTCGCCTCAGTGTTCCGTGTTCTCTCAGTGGTCTCAGACTGTTCCCTAGTTTCTTGGTATCTCAACTGATTCCTTTATGAAATGAGAAGAGATGTGGCCAGTCTCATAGTATGAGTTTGAGAATTCAGTGTGTCACACAGAAAGTGCTTAATAAGTACTAGTAACTACTTTCATTTATGAATAGCAGATCCAGACATTGGATAATAATCAGCCATTAGTATACTTTCATTGACATAAAGGATAATTGGTATGTACTGTTGAGCAAAAAAAAAAGGCAGTATATAACATGATATGTAAATAATCACATTTAAAATATTATGTAGGTGGACTGGAGAAAAACTGAAAAGATACGTGAAGATGTTAGGTGGTAAAATTATGAAGTCTTTTAATTTTCTTTGGGCTTGTTTGCTCCTCTAGATTTTCTACAATGAGCATTTATTTGTAACAATAATAAAGTAAATCAACTGGGCATGGTGGCTCATACCTGTAATCCCAGCACTCAGGCAGAGGCAGGAGGATGGCTGGGTTCCAGGCTGGCTGGGGCTCCATAGTGAGCTCAGGGCCATCCTGAACTACAAAGCGCGTCCCTGTCTCAAAAACAAAAAAAGTAAACCAACTAAACAAATAATGAAAAGAGCACCTTGTTCTTTTTCTTTGACTGATACACAATAATATAATACATTTGTGGGGCATAGTGAGGTCATTTAATACATGTGTATGAAGTGTAATGATCAAATTAGGGTGATTAGCAGTTCCATGTTATTGAACATATTTATCATTTCTTTGTGCCAGAAAGCTCCAGACTCTTCCTTTCTAATTCTTTGTAAAATATATAATAAACTATTGTAAGCGGTAATCACCCTACTATGTTGTATAACATTAGAACTTATTCCTCCTCTGTAATTGTATTTTGGTAGCCATTAGAAACACCCAATTCTAAATTACACTTTTCCACAATTATGAGTAGTCTATATGATAGTTTTGATACCGTAAAGTTGGTGTACTAACAATAATGAAGAACTAATGGGCTCAGAGTCAGGATTTTGAATTCTTAGCTGTATGAACGGAGATACATTATTTAAAGCACCCACCCTGAGATTCCTCCTTATGCAATGGGTGATCAATAAGACAGTGTGTGTGAGAGCTGCCCATAAGCAGGGCAGAGATGCACACACACAAAATCTTATTATAAACCCGAACAAGGCCCTTAGATTCTCTGTCTCAAAGAGCAGTCTGGGCCACATCTCCTATAAAGCTTTTGTTTTCATCAAAGAGGTACTTACAGTTTGAGAGTCTTTCAAGTGGCTGTTAGAAATTCATCACATAAAAGTATCTGGTTTTTGGCTCCAGATTCTTTGGAATAAATTTCTTTTTTCTTTCATTTTACTTCTAAAAAGCCTGTGAATTACTCCAAAAGCTTAACATAAGTTCCTTTGTTTTAAAATTTAAGGTGATTACTTTAAAGTCAGAACTGAAAGAAACTCAAGTAATATTTTTTATAAGGACAGTGTTGTTGAAGATGAATTGGAAAAGTAACAAAATTGGAAATCAGTCTAGCACACGTATGAACCATAGCAGAGAGAGTCATTTTCTGCACTTGCAGTGTTTTCTTCTCTCTGTCTTATGTTTATCTGTTACTCATAGCGATATGTGCATTGTTATGGATCAGATAGTGTCTCATCATTCATAAGTGATTGAGATGCTGGTTTTCAGGCTATAAAGTAAAACCAATGACCCACCAGTGGCATCTTTAAAGAAATTTAAATACGATTGAGATGAGATATTCAGGAACACAAGCCCTAGAAAGACTAGGAAACCTGGTTGTATAGAAACTTCTGTTTTTCTGTGAAAACAACCACAGAAATGGTTAAACTATGAAGAGCTTCCAGTTCTTAAAATCCATTTTATGTCTTTTTTGTCAGTTGATCAACAATGGCCAAATTTACTGAAACCAAATGTTAAGTGAAAGGAAGCTTACACACAAGTTTGAATATCATAGTTTTTCTTATATGAGCATCTCAGAGTATAAATAAATTAAAGGGTAAAATGAAAGATGCTAGGAAAGAGGAACATGGATCTTTGGCTAAAGAGAAGGGAACCAAGAAATGGGGGGAGGAGAAGAGAGGAAGATGTAAGAATCAAGATGCTCATGTACTAACTCCCCACAATGAGTACAATCATTTGTCCTGTACACATGGACTAAAAAAAGCTAAAAATTATAATCTCTTAAATCTCTAATTTTTTCTACAGCTTGCTCCTGAGACAAAGGCTGTCATTCACTGGATTATGGATATTCCCTTTGTGCTTTCTGCCAACCTCCACGGGGGAGACCTGGTAGCCAATTACCCATATGACGAGACGCGGAGTGGTAGGTGTCCTTCCTGTTTCTTTATGTGGCAAATTCATCAGATGATTTTTATTATATACTCCTAAGCAGCTCTTTAGTGAACTTGCCTATAGAAGTACATTTGTTTAAAGACATCCTGCATCTACTTCGTGTGGTACTGGTGTCTGTACCTGGCAGGAAGGAATTGTAACTTTTTTCAAAGTTTAGATGAAATGAGACATAACCTTAATAGAATATTTAGGCCAGCTTGGGCTTTGGGTCAGCCCTGGACCCTGGGAGAATGAGGAATTTGTAAGGTGGTTTAATAATAAGAGATCAGGGTCCATGAGAGTCTCCCCATGTCTCTCAGGGTGAGCTCATGTTTATGCAGTAGGATTGCTTCTGTTCGTGTGTGTGTGTGTGTGTGTGTGTGTGTGTGTGTGTGTGTGTGTGTGTGTGTGTGTGTATAGGAGTGCCTTGGTTTTCTTGAGTTTTAGTTAAGTGTCAAGCAAAGCATGCTGTAGCCAGTGTTTGTGGCTGCAGGAAATTTTCTGCTTTTGATCCATTCTTAGGGACCATTGAAGATTAAGCTTTTTGTAAACACAGGATGATAATTTTAGACACTGGAAACTTTGGATTTCAAAGCAGTCTGGTTAAATAATATTGTAAATATATGTAGAGATTTTGTGGTTTATAATAGTTGGGAAACGGGCAGATATATTTTTATGATACACAAATAGGAGAGTGTGGTAAAGACACTGTAAACTTCTGGAATACACATGGGGGTATAAAAATATAAATCAAATGTGTGATATGTGTGAGGGTTTTGTGGTGCTAAGAGAGGCATAATGATGCATTTTTTAAAAAACAAAGTATTTCGGGCCGGAGAGTTAGCTCAGTGGTTCTGGCACCTGCCTCGCAAGTGCAAGGTCCTGAGTTCGATCCCTGGTAACCACATATAATGCTGGGCATGGAGACACGTCCACCAACAATCAACACCGCATACCACAATGCCGGACGTGGTGGCTCACGCCTGTAATCCCAGCACTAGGGAGGCAGGGACAGGAGGATTGCTGAGTTCACAGTGGCTTGCCTGGGCACCATAGTGAGCTCAGGGCCAGCCTGAACTACAAAGTGAGACCTTGTCTCAAAAAGCAAAAAAAAAAAAAAAAAAAAAAAAAAAAAAGAAAAAACCAACGAAGTATTTCACAGCAGAGCTCTTGCTGTCCTGCAGGGTCTAGTCTGTGATGACCTTGTGAAGCTTTCAGTTTACAACTAGAATGTGCTTTCTCCTCAATTTCTACTTCCTCGCATTAGGAATGGGGGTTCTATAACCTCAAATCGAAGTGTAATCTTTTACTATTTAAACTTTCACCCCTTTCCCATTAGTGAGGTAGCTGAGAAATAGATCAGCAAGAGCTCAGTACCAACTCAGTCTTCTGAAAATGTGCAGCGCTCCTTGGCATGTGTGTTTCTCATACTGTAGGTTTATTTTCTAGGTAGCGCCCATGAATATAGCTCCTGCCCAGATGACGCCATCTTCCAAAGCCTGGCTCGTTCATACTCTTCTTACAACCCAGCCATGTCGGATCCCAATCGGTCGCCGTGTCGCAAGAATGATGATGACAGCAGCTTTGTGGATGGAACAACCAATGGTGGGGCTTGGTACAGTGTACCTGGCGGTGAGTTGCCATGTTGTGTTCTGATTATGTGACATTAGCTTCTTTTTTTTTTGAGACAGGGTCTCGCTTTGTAGTTCAGGCTGGCCCCGAGCTCACTATGTAGCCCAGGCAAGCCTCGAACTCAGCAATCCTCCCATCTCTGCCTCCTGAGTGCTGGGATTACAGGCATGAGCCACCACACCCGGCAACATCAGCTTCTTTATAATTATTACTTGTTAGGGTTTATAGAGTGACTTACATTTGGAGAATGTACATTCTTCCTCAAAAGAAGTATACTGAACCTATGTTTCTAACCTTAAGGTGAATTTATACATCAATAATCTATCATTTAGTTTTTGTTGCTAAGTGAAGACATACAGAAAGCCAACTGAAGATGTTCATTGGGAAAGTTGAAATGGAACATTACTAATTACTCTAATTTTAAGTTCAGACCTTAGACAACAAGATAGTATCTTTATTGTTGGTCAGTCATGTTTTGCTCCAGGTAAGTGAATATTTCTTTGGGTAGGCTGTGACCTTTAGTACCTCTTGGTATGCATACTTTTAAATTTTTTTATAATATGGAAAGGACTCTCCTTAACACAGATTACATAGTTTGTATGTACTACTGTAATAAGGACTATGAGGTCAGGAAGGATTGTACCCATTACAGAGTCTGCAAAGGAGGAAGCCATGTGCAGGACCACAGCTGGAGGAGGCCCCTTGCTCAACCATCAGAGACAGGCTGCTCCATCCTCTGCCCCAACAGGGACTCTGCAGGGCTCTCATTTTTGTAACCATGCAGACACTACTGTGTAGCACCGTCCTTGTCCCAACCAAGAAGGAACAGGGAAATGTAATGATGCTGGTGCATTTTTAGAATTCCTTTGCCTAACAAAGATTTTCTGTGGCCCATGTGAGAACAAGAAAGAATGAGGTCAGTGGCAACAACAGGTAATTACAGGAATTTGTTAGATGAGCTCAGCTTTGCTGCATTAGGCCTTGAGAAAAATATTTGGCCTGTTATATTTTTCTGGTATGTGCTGATTTTGCCTTAGTTTATATTTTACAATGACAAGATTAGAAGATTTAGTATGTTTTTTCCCCTTATAATTGGAGAAATAAGACCTCTGTCAGATTTAGGGTGTAGACTAAGTCAAATATATCACATGGGAAATAATTTAATACCTTTGCTCATATAAAACTTTGGTAATGCCATTGGAATTAACTTTTGGAACAAATAAGTGTATTATTTACATCATATCAAGTAAATAATATCAATATTAGTAAAATACCAATGACAATAATATTAGCAATAACAATAATATTAGTCAGTGATAATGTCCTATAGTAATCAGCTGAAGACTTCTTTGATATTTTTTTCTTTTTTTTAGCTCTGTCTACAGTGAATAAAATCACTGTCTTGAGCCAAGTTTCTAGAAGCAGAGCCTGAGTCAGTGATTTTGATGTTTATAAATTTGGGAAATACTTTGGGAGAGCCCCATAAAGAAGTAAGGGAAGCACAGAAGGAAAAGATAGAGCTGGGGAAGGCTGTGGCCTCAGGTAATATCTGGTCTTGGCCAGAGCTCTTGGGAGCAGACCATTTCTCCTTTAGGCAAGGAAACCAGTTGCCTAGTGGATAGCCACTGTTTTATGTTGCTGGGAAGGAACAGGAAATGTAATCTTTTAACTCAGTGGCTTCTCTCAGAAGGTCTCCAGGGAAGAAGGGCAGTTGGGAAATCTTCCTGCAGCTGGGTAGTGGGTACCTCGGCTATGTAAAAGCGATCTGATAGTCATAAAGAACATCCACTATTAGCCTGAATCAGATCCAAGTTAAAATTGTTCTGGGAGCAGAGTTCTGTTCAGTAAAGTTTGAAGTATTATGAGCATGTCCTAGGAGTACTAGCTACCTGGCAGTGATTGAATTAATACACAGGATGTTATCAAGACCCCTGAGCCCTTAGAGTTGCCCACAGGACCGGTGAAGAATAATGTGCCAGGTCTTCTCGCATGATTCTCTCAGTTCTTCTCTGATTGAAAGGTATTCTTAGAGGGATGCATCTTTAATTAGTGGGTCTTGTGTTTGGGACTTTCACCTTGTTGTCCCTTTTGAAGTCTGCTGGAGCACTGTGGAATGTGGATGACTTGTGCCTTCACACTGCATGCAGCTAAATCCTGGCTTAAGAACCTAGGAGAAATGGTGCTGTTAGTGTTCTACTCACCCATGTGTGTTTTCTGATTTCTGGTGGTAGATGATTCCTCTATAGTTTCCCAAAGGCTCCTCCAGATGCACAATTGTTGTGTTTTTTACTTAGCTCTGAGCAAAGTGCAGAGAAGTTCATGGACTGCAGACATGCTGGCTTTGACTTTCCTTTTGGTGCTTTGGCAGGGATGCAAGACTTCAATTACCTGAGCAGCAACTGTTTTGAGATCACCGTGGAGCTTAGCTGTGAGAAGTTCCCACCAGAAGAGACTCTGAAGAGCTACTGGGAGGATAACAAAAACTCCCTCATTAACTACCTAGAGCAGGTAAACCCAGGGTCTAGCATCAAGCAAAAGATTTAAGGGCATTTAAATTTTGTATACAGCATTGTCCAAAGAGGAGCTCTGTGCCAGGGAAGCCATCTAAACCCGAGTGCTATTATTGGAAAATAAGGATCCATTAGGCTTTTGTTTGTCATAGATCGTGTAGCTCATGATCATTCCCGACAACACTGGAACATTGTAGAGTGACGCAGTCTTAGTTTCATCTGTGAATTTGTCTTAGTCACTTTTTTCATTGCTGAGACAAATACTCGACACTCAAAGTTAAAGGAGGAAAGGTTTATTTGGCTCACATTCAGTCCATAGAGGTTTCCATTCATAGTTTGTTGGTGCCAAGGGAGGGTGGCACAACAGGCAGGCATTAAAGGGGAGAAACAGTTCATGGTGGGCAGAAGGCAGCAAGACAAGCAAGGGACCTAAACAACTTTTTCCTGCCCCTTTTATTTTCTCTCTAGATTACTGGGATTAGGGTGGTGCCAATTTTCAGTGGGCTAATTTAGTGATCACACTCCCTTAACCTTGTTACTGTGCTATGAGTCAGTCACATGCTCTAGATTCAGCCACCTCTGCAAAAGCCCTACCATGACTGCATGAGGCTTTGGGGGGACATCTGGATACCAGCCATAACAGTGTATTATTCCAAGGAAGGAAAACAATGAAACCTCTCCCAACCTGATCACATTGGGCCTGTGAGATGTAGTTGGACAGGGGCAAGGTAAATGAGGCACCTTGGATGCAAACTGCAGGAGGATTCACCCTCAGGGTCATGCCAGGAGGGACTGTGCTCATGACATTGGTTCCTAAAACTCTGCTGTATGTGCCGCATTGTCATGTCCTGGCCTCACAATGAGTCGACATGGACTAGGACTTAGCTTTTCCCAGGAATCATTTTAACTGCCTTACATGTAATAATCATGTGTTTAATTCTCATAACAATGATCCTACAAGGGAAGTTATGCCTTCATCATCATCTATGGATTGATGAAGAATTGGGACTCACAGCTTCAGCCACTTGCCTGAAGCTCTTCCATCATGATTTAATGCAGGCTATGTAGTTTTGGGGTCCCTGGTACTATGTCTCTTGTGGATAATGTTGGATATTGACCAGAGTCACCTATGTTGACCTTCCAATCAGGTGTCTATAGAATTTGATGTGTCTCACAGTCTGTTAAAGGAAAATGCCTCACCTGCTCAGACTGGCCTGCCTGTGGCTAACCTCATTTCCTCCATACTGTGTAGATATCAGCAATGGGCCATGGTGGTAGGAAGACTTCAAGATGCTATTCTTTACATGCAGTGCCTTGACCACGTCCCATTCTGGACATGGCCATTTACCCAATAAAGTCACATAGAGTGATGTTGATTTCAAGAACCAGTGGATAGTCCAGACTAATTTGTCAAACTAATTTGTCATGAACAAACACTGTTAAATTATACACACATGCACACACACACACACACACTTTATTAAAAAATAATTAGTTTAGGAATTCATTTACACATGTTACATATCTGTATGATATCTTACTGCTGTAGAGTAGATCCACTGTCGACGAGTCCTGAGTAGAACACTTCTGCAGAATTTTTTCAATCAGTGGATGCCTGCTGCCACTTAGCATAAAAATATCTTTCATGGACAAAAACTAACTTGGGATACTGGTGAGAAACCCATGTAATGTTTCCTTTTAAGTATCTATGCAGAGCAGTATTTGTTCCAAGAACAAGGTTAACTGAAAAAATACATTTTTGGGTAGAGAAAGCAAGATGGTGTTATTTTGTGTGTGTCCCATTTGAATGTCAAAGAATGCCTTTCTAGTTTAGTGCTTTACACTTTATGCACTAAAAAAATACATTGTGCTACTTTCCTGTCACAGGCATTCTCTTAAGCACTGGAAATAGTAACTCCACAAAGCTTCACGTTAATGGGTCAGAAATGAGACTACTGCATTGCAAGAGTAGATGGTAAATGCTGAAACAGGGGGAACCACAAGAAGCAAAGGGTGGACACAGAGAGGTCTTTAAACCCAGTTCTAGTAGTTCAGAAAAGGCTTCTTTGAGTTGGATTTACTGTAGTCATCCATCAGGCCATTGTGCCCATTAACAATTAACAGAAAGGTTCAGTCAGCTCCTGCATAAGTTGTCTTAGTTCTTGAGAAGATTACAGTGCAAGAGAACATCAAACACAAGTTTGTGCCATGAGCAAAGAGGAGAACAGTTGTTGTATTTATGATTCAGGCTGAGCAAGCGTCCCTTACATCTGGCCATAGAAACAAGCTGAAAACGAGAGGGATATGATTCTACTGTCTTGTGTCAAGCCCCTTGGAATGAGAATTTGCTCTGTCCACTGATTCCCATGGTCACCCTCGACTCAGTATGGGTGTCAGGGTGTCTGCCATGTAGGGTCAGGAAGATGGTACCTGTAGAGTGTTTATACAGTGTATGTCACAGAATATCCCAATTTAGAGATCAAAGGTAATGCAAGATTTGTGAAGATGGACAGAAGTTCTGTGTTGGAATCATCTCCTCCACCGTGGTGCTTAGTGATTAGTAAGTGAACAGCTGGGCCTAGTGTTTAAGCACAGACGAGTTGATGGCTCATGGAATACAAATGACTAGAAGACCTAATTCTGTCATTGGCTGAGAAGAAATCTCTTGCAGAGTTTTAAGGACATGTTTTCAGGAACTAGAACTGTAAAGCTAACTATAGAAAATAATTTTCTGAAAAGAGTTTCCCATTCCACATTTTTGGGATCATCTAGTCTCAAAATTCTCAAAGAATTTTTTAAAAAGTTGTGCCAGGGCAGCTGTGTCTAATTTATCTCTGGGTCTCATTTTGCCCATGAGTCACACTTACTTGAGAGTCTCTGAGATTCTGAACTCTCATTTCAAGGAAACTCTGGGTGACACTGAGGTACACAAGAGTTTGAAGGTCACTGATATAAATAGAACTAAGCAATCTTGAAGGAATATTTGGATGCCTTTTTAGCTTTGGTTGAAATTGAAATGTCCTGAGGCCTGGAGAGAGATTATTACAGGAGACACAGAGTAGAGTAAAACAGCTTCTCCAAGGGATGAGTGAGATTTGAACTTCTGTGCTTTCCTTTGCAAAAGCTATAAAGTGACAGTGATTTCCAGTCCGGATTCCTGGTTATGTATGACAGCTCATCACAGTTCAATTGGGATTTATTTTACAGTGCAGTTTGCCCACTGAAAATAGAGAAGTTGGCATATCAGAAAAAAGATAAAGAAAAGAATATAATTTAAAGAATAATGAAAAGACATCAGAAAAAAGTTACCCAAATTGACAAATACAATTTTACTTATTCGACAATTAAACTGCATACTGTCATGTAAGTCCTGGTTGCAAAGGGCAGAGTCACCATAGTCTTTAATAGGCTGTGTTTGTCTCTAACACAGATAAAGTATGCAATTTTGAGATTTTGACTTCTTTTCCAGTGTTAAGAAAATGTAAAGTTGTCATATCTCAAAGGTTTATAACAATGATGATGCTAGGATTATTGTGACTCAAGATGAATCAAGTGTTTGTCGGTGAATAATTCCTTTGATGAGCTAAGATTATTCTGGATTTTGTTGGAGAATTCTCAAGAAAAAATCTCAGCCCCAGTTAAGAGATTTGAAATTTTTTTTTGAGACAGGGTCTTGCTTTGTAGTTCAGGCTGGCTCTGAGCTCACTATGTAGCCCAGGCAAGGCTGGAACTCAGCAATCCTCCTGTCTCTGCCTCCCGAGTGCTGGGATTACAGGCGTGAGACACCATGCCTGGCACTGTGGTATGCGGTATTGATTGTTGGTGGGTGTGAGTCACCACGCCCAGCATTGTATGTGGTTACCGGGGATTGAACTCAGGACCTTGTGCTTGCGAAGCAGGTGCCAGAACCATTGAGCTAACCCTCTGGCCCTGAAATTTGTATTTTATTCTTTGGTCTTCAGCCCAATGCCCTCTCTGCCTTTCTCCTTCTTCCCCTCAATTTCTTTTTCTTTCTGTTCAGGAAAGACTCTCTCATCTTTTCATTCAGAAAGCTCACTTATCACATTTTCCAGTAAATAAATTTTAATCTTTCAATTTTTGTCAGTTAGTTTATTAATACATTTTGGAAAAATTTTACTTTATTTTATTTTTTGTGGTACCAGGGATTGAACTCATGACCTTATGCTTTGCAGACAGGCATTTAGTTCCACTGAGATAAATACCTGGTGGCTTTGGGAAAATTTTAGAGATCCACTAGGTTTAAATAGTTTTTAAAAGATGTGTTTACTTGTGCTTTACTATACTTGTGATTAAATTTTTTATTCTTTTTATTTCTCTGTGGTACTTGCTGTTGAAACCAAAATCTTCACTGAGCTACATCTGCAGGACCTTTACCCCATTAATTTGTCTTTTTTTTTTTTTTTTTTGAGACAGGGTCTCGCTTTGTAGTTCAGGCTGGCTCTGAGCTCACTATGTAGCCCAGGCAAGCCCCGAACTCAGCAATCCTCCTGCCTCTGCCTCCCGAGTGCTGGGATTACAAGTGTGAGACACCACACCCAGCTAATTTGTCATTTTGAGACAGGGTCTCACTCAGTTTGTTAAGCAGCCCAGGTTGGGCTGGAACCTTACAACCCATAGCTTTTCAGATTGCTGGGATCACAGGCATTCTAACAATGTCTTTTACTATCTGTAGTAAAATTTACACCAGTTGTGGTAACATTTTTACCATTTTAAATTCTTTTTAGAGAAAAAAATGCATGCTATTTTTGTAGGATTTTAATAGCAATTCCAGCATTTTTAGAGCAATGCAAAAATTATTGCTGACAACCAGGGCTATCTCTTTGATAAAATATTATATCACTGCTGAGTTTGTTCTCTGATGATGAAGGGAGACTTGAGATTTAGTCTATCTTCCATAAGGAAATAATCAAGTATCATCAGTATTGAAAAATTTCTGTTTTCTAAGGCTGGGTGAGGAGCAGTATGAATATTTGGGAGGCAGTGCATATCGAGTTAAGTAGCTAGGTTTAATCAGTTCTGTTTGGCTTCTCAGAAGGTGTCCTTCAATAAAGAGTTGGAGAAACTGTGTTACTTCAAACACATATGAGGTGGATGAATTATCTTTTAAAAATAAAGAAAAAAAGCTGCTTTTGTAGTTTATACTGCAGTAGTTCGTGGATGTTGGAGCTTAATTCAGGGTATTATTCCCTATGGCAACTCTTTCACTCTCCTTCTACCTCAACATTCAGTTTTCAGTGACAAAGTTCACTCATCTTTCATTCCACTTAGGCTCAGTCAAAATATTTCATTAATGGGGTTAATAACAGAGTAGGCACAGTACTCATTTTCTTCATCAAGAATGAGTTATAATATTTCTGCTAATTAACTATGGCTATGAAAGAAATATGTATATATATATCTTTCATAAAATGTCTCTTTTAGGAAATATGTATTTTTTATGAAGTATATATATCTTTTGTAAAAGATATATGTCTGTATCTATATCTATATCTGGATTTAAAAGAAAAAGGTCATATTGAAATGTGCTGAAAGTAAAACTTTATAAATACGTCAGTCTTTTGGGTTGTTATTCAGAATGTGCTTCAGAATCTTCCTTTGACCCAGAACAAGATATTAATTTTTGGGTTACTCCTCATCTTTCTATTTGAAAAAAAAAAGCCAAGTAAAGAGAACACAAAATATACTCACAGCAGCAGGCATTTGTGTATTTTGTTAGAAAATAAAGAGATGCCAGACACGGAGCATATCCTTGGGCAGTTTCTAATGCCAAGTTGTGGTGGTTCTTGATCTTCACAGATCCACCGAGGGGTGAAAGGGTTCGTCCGAGACCTGCAAGGCCACCCGATCGCCAATGCGACCATCTCCGTGGAAGGAATAGACCACGATGTCACGTCTGGTGGGTGTTTGCTGCGATCCAGAACCTTTAGCTCTGTGTCCAAGAGCGCATTTTATTATAATTGTAATTCTGACGCTGTTCTAAGCCAAACAGTTGAATGCTCCTTCCCTCCTTCCTCAGCCTCTGCCCCAGCTGCGATGTAGGGAGATTCCTTCCAGAGCAGCAGGCAGAGGACTCGGGCGGTGCTGTGTGTAGTCATGGGGTGCACCAGCGGAACCTTCCCTGGCCGTTTTGCAGTGCTGTGAGGTGACACAGTCTCTTCCGAGGGTGTGTAGTTATTTGGCAGTGACTTTCAGGCCTGTTGAAGAGAATGCAAAAAAGCTGTGACTTGCTCTCGGTAGGAGCGACAGAAAAAAGTAGACAAGGAATTAACCCCCGCAAGCTGTGTGTTGAGGTTTCTGACACGTTTCTGCTTTTAATCCTTGAAATAAACCCACGGTTACTCAGGGGAGCAGGCCGTTACAGGATCGAGGTGGGACATCAGGACAGCTCTGTCTGGGTAGCAAGCCCCACTTGCATTTTCTCAGTGTGAGGTATTTTCCTGTAATTCTGCCAATTCCTGTTAAACCTCTACCCCGCTCATTTTAGTTTAGTTGCTACTTATTTGGATCTTTACCACAACAACATAACTGTTTTTCTAGTTGTAAACTTTTACAGTATTTTAGGCTTTACAGTGAATTAACCTTTAGCTTATTTTCTGAAGGACTTTCTATCACTCTTTCCCAACCTCTGTATTTCTAGCTTGAACTTTTTTTTTTTTGCATTGAGCATTTTCCCTCTAAAACATCATTTATTCATTCGTTTAACAAATTTTTAGCAATATCCTTCCAAACCAGTACTCCAGAACTCATGCCAAAATGTGCTTCCATTAGGCACAGAGGAGCCCAGGTACAGGTGGTGCTGGCCTCAGGAAACCTGTTCTCCGTCAGTTTTCCTATGCTGTACACATACTGTTTTCCCTGCTTCCCATGATGTGAAGAGTAGGGACAAAGCTAACCTAGGGAATGTGTAGCTAGAGAGAAATATTCTTGACATGTGAGCTATAGGATAGTCGAGCTTAGTAAGGGCAGGACAGTAGGAAGGAAGAAGTCGAAGGTAGAAAGAAAATGAATGGTATTGTCCCAGAAGTTTAAAGGGCTTCACGGAGGAGGTGATACAAAGTGTCAAGGTATCCCTTGTGATGAATCCCTGGATTAGCAATATGGCAACTTGAGAAAATCTGTTTTGGTGGTGAGTGGCAATGGCCACATTGGAGTGGGCCTGACAGACAACAGGCAGAGAGCCACTGGTGTTAGGGAATAATGATAAATCTTTCCAAAAATATTGCTGTCAAGTGCAGAAGATAATGTGGCACTAGTGGCAAAAAAATATGTGGGCATCATTTTTTTTTCTGATTGTATCTATTTTCTCAGCAAACTAAGACGTAAGACATCTATTGCAGAATTGATGAAGATGTATCAGAGGTGTTAGTAAATAGGAAAAAGTATGATTAGTCTAGTAGAACCTTTTAGATTAACGTGTGGGCCTTCCTAGGCATCTTTAGCTTTATCCTGGGGGATTGGACATGCAAGATTTCAGAACTTACTCCAGAACCAGGGAATCAATTTTTGCATTTTACCAAGTTTCTTAGGTTATTGCTATGTACCTAAGCTTGAGAGGCCCTCACTTAGGGAAATTGGAGATCGAATGGGCCAGTGAGGTGTACAAGAAAGTACAATCTGTGTGAAGCTGGTGTTTAGGAATTAGAGACAGACTGCCATGGGTGTGTGTTTTCTCAAGCTCTTTGCAGCCACATGGAGGCAAAGAGAGTTGCAAATTATCCAAGACTGGTGGTTTTCTAAATGTTTATGAGCAAAGGGGGCAAACAAAGGAGGAAGAGATGCATGCATGAGCCTGGTAAGTGGTGGGCTATGGAATCTCCTCTAGGTTAGGGAGGAAGGTAGGAGATGAAATAGATGGAGCCATAGCTCTCCTTAAGAAATCTCTGGAAAATCATTGAAAATGGATTTTCCAGAAGGCATTCCAGGCTGAATCTTTAGAAATCTAAATTCTACTGAGGCCACCTAAGGGGCCACACTTTGCAAAACATTAATGGTGATTTTTAGGTCATCAGGTCTTCCTCTGGCAAGAATCAAAGCATGGTGCCAGGTGACCCCACTGTTCAGGGCTTTTATATGACTTTTTCGTTGTGTTACTTCTGATGTGAGTAGATTATCCATGTCTTCGAAGTCTTATTGGACAAGTTAACATTACTTTCTGTAAAACAGCTCTAAGAAATGAGGCCTGTAGCAGAAGCTTCACACCCCCATAGAATTTCATCCGATTTCTCATGTGTATACTTAAAAGTAAGAACTCAAGGACGTTGAACTGAGCTATGGTGAGTATTCTTTAGAACACACAGTTGTGCATTTTACATCTGTGCCTGTGATGTAGCTTGATGCTTTGTCTTCCTTCAGCAAAGGACGGTGACTACTGGAGACTCCTGGTACCTGGAAACTATAAGCTCACAGCCTCAGCCCCGGGTTATCTGGCAATAACAAAGAAAGTGGCCGTGCCCTATAGCCCTGCTGTCGGGGTAAGTCACACAGTAACTAAGGACTATAATAATGATCTGCCCATCATTATCATATATATTTAAATGACATAGGGAATCTTCATAATAATCCCACAAATGGTTTCCACTATTATTAACTGCTTAACAGAGGCGTAAACAGAGGCCCGACAAAGTTAAATGGTTTGGCCAAGCTCTTGTTGATGATTTAATACCGTGCAACACAAAGAGTTGTAAACTTTCTCAGTTTTTAAGGGATTCACAATAAAATGTAGATACAAAGTTTTTATTTGCTAACCTCAATTTCCATCTAAATGGGATTCTCCTGCAATTATTCTTTTCAGCGCTAGCACCCAGCATACATAGTAAGTCTTTTTAAAGAATCTGTGATGCGTGAAGATAATTTTGGGCATTAGCCACACCTTTATTACAGACATATGATGAGCTGAGTGGATACAATTACTTTTATTGAGAAAGCAACTGCAATGATAACACACTTTACTTAGGAAAGAATTTTGCTGTCCTCTTTGGGTTACATTATTGGGACTACACACAAGATGGCCAGAAGGATTTCTAATCAAAAGGCTTACTTGAGAAAAATATTGTTGTATTTTACTTTATGTACCTGAAGTTTGGAGTCCAAATGCTTGGTTCTGCAAACAAACTCTCTGGAGTTTTAAAACCAGTATTTAGGTTTTGCCTACGTGTGTGAAGGTGGGCTGAAAATGTCTTAAAATCAGGAATTGCCTTTGGGCAAATGAAAGCTGGAAAAAAGTATCTCTGGGAACAGGTTGGAAAAGGCTCAACGATTTGCTCTTGTGTCTTTCTATGCCACGCTGCAGTCCAGTGAGGTAGTGAGTGACCCACACTCTAAGGTAACCAAGGGCTCAGGGGCTGTATCAAGGGACCCTTAGTTCCATCTCTAATGGGAACTTGAGAGGGACTGGGGTTAGGGCTGTCCTTTCAGCTTCACCCTATGCAGAGTGTGTGGATCCGTGTAGACCTGGCTCTCCTGTCTACAAGGAGAGCGGGGTGGAGTGCTGTGTACTTCGACACATTTGCAGTTTGCCAAGCAGGACCTTGCTGCCTGGGACACTAGCACACTGAGCTCTATTTTGATTCTCCCACTTCATAGGAGGAAATTCAAGGGTGGAGGAGGAGCTCATGACATGGTCAAAGGCAGAAAATTATAAGTTACATCTTTTTATGAGGGAAATAGTTGGAGACTGGCAATTTTATTGGCTGTATCTGTGTTTTAAAGCTATTAAATGAAAGCACAATTTGACCTTAATGGCTTTTAGTCTTATCACAAAAGATTTTTTTTCAGATCTACTTTAATTCAGGTGGTTGGATTGACTCTTTAAGCCCTAAAACTGCTTTCATTTTTAAGATTCATATTTTTAGAAATACACAGTTTGATAATAGTATAACTCTTGATTTTTTTCATAAGGTTGATTTTGAACTGGAGTCATTTTCTGAAAGGAAAGAAGAGGAGAAGGAAGAGTTAATGGAATGGTGGAAAATGATGTCTGAAACTTTAAATTTTTAAAAGGCTTCTAATTAGCTGCTTTTAATGTATCTATGTGATGTAGTATGATGTAATGTGGCCATTTTATTTTAGATTTTGTGCAGTTACTATTTAACATTGCATTATTTTAAATCATTTAGATATTAATATTATGTAGATTTAGGTAAAAATATAAGAACTTGACCTATTTCATTCTCTTATATAGCAGCTATTTTCCTATCTATATCACACAAAAGAATGTGGAAAAGATCTTAAGTAATCTTACCAATTTAGGTTCAGCTCCAATATTCCAGGTGTTATTTGCAATACAAAGCTTTTTTGGATAATTTTAGCTTTTAAAAGTCAGTGAAATTCTTTACATAATTGGTTACAATGTCATAACGAATGCCATTGAAAAAGTCAACAGCTTATAACATGAGATTGTGAGCTCTCTTTTGCAATAAATAGTTGAGTATAAATTGTCATTTGTCTCTTATATTGATTAGCTATATGAGCATGATACTGATAATGCATTTTTGATGGGAAGAAAATGTACATGTTTACCAAGAGGTTTTTTGAATGGAATGGAAATTGACTTGCTTATAATTATGGGGGCAATAGTGTTATGTTGATCAATCTGTTCAGAGTTCAGAGTTTACTCCTGGTTGTAGATGGGCCCAAAATTGTATTCTGAATGAATAAAGATTGAAAAAAAAACACTCCACAGCGTTCATTTTAATTCTCTATGGTGTTTGATCTAAAGTTGCATTCTCATATTGGAAAAAAGTATTTCCTTGATAAGGGTGTCTCATTTGTTCATCTAAATTTCAGTATTTATGGACTTCTGTATGCCAACCACTATGGAAACTATGCATATTACTATGATGGATGAAATGTTCTGATCTTATGAATCTTATGGTGTGGACACAATTTAAATAAATATACACACAAGTCAATATGTGATTTTGCATTGTGATGAGTACATTGGGAGAACAGGGTGTGAGTGAAATAATGACAAAGCAACTGAAATTAGAGTGGAGGAGAAGCCAGGGGTGGGATCTGAATGCACAGAAGCTCAGATCTAAAATATGACTGGGTGAAACTGTGGGCCCATGAATGTATAATGGCATAAAGACGCCAGGAGTGTGTTTCTTGCTCAGGTTCCTGTATTGAGCTGAAGACAGAAAGAAGTTGCTTTTCTTTACAGTCTGTGACCACCTTCTGTGGCCCGTTCCAACAGAAGGTCTGCCATCTTCTACATGTCTGCACCACATTTACTTCAGTGGCCATTGTCCCTGTAGCTCGTGGGAGAGGGAGCTGAACATATATGGAGCATCATGTGGGGGCATTTTTATTGCTGGGCTCAGGAATAGCATACATCATTCTATTTACATTTCTGTGCCTAGACTTGTATTCCTTGGGTACTGCAAGGGATTCTGGGAAATGCAGTCCTTCACCTGTATAGGTGAGGAAAACTCAGATTTTGGTGAGCATCTAATGGTCTCTGCTAGGTGAAAGAACAAAGATGTAAAAGCATTGAGTCAGGAAAGAACATATAGTGGAGCTCAAGGGCAGGTATAACTCAAGTTGGTCCACTGAAGGCTCAGGCTTCTCTACACAGCCTTCAGAGTCCCTCTCCTGTGTATAGGCAGATCTGAGTGTCCTTAGAGATACTGGCCCAGGACTTCCCCATTAACTCTGCACAGCATGTTGTCATGCTCCTTCCAGAGCTCTTTAAGGGTTAAATCTGTACCTGAGACTACATGGAAGCACAAGTGCCTGGCATCAGGTCATAACTCAAGACTTTGCTTGTAAGTTAAAACTAAAATTCAGTTTTAACTCAGATTGTTTATATGTCAGGCTAGTTATAACTCAAGGGTCCACTGTAGCTTATTGGAGGGCTTAAAAAAGCAAGAGTGCCTGGAGAAGAGAGATGTAAGAGATGGGAAGTAAAACCTAGAAAGTAGGACAAAATCCTGCAGGAGTTTATAGACTGCAATAGAAGATTTAGGATTTTTGTTCTTAGAATCACTGAAAGTCTTTAAAGTAGAAAATTAAATGATTTAATTTATATTTAAACATCATTGTTGCCACTATGCAGAAAGTAGAGACTAGGTAGAAATCTCTTGCATGGGTCGAAAAGAGAGATAACTTAGGAATAAGGAGAATAACCGGGGCAGGAATGAGAATTTAAAAGGTTTGCTTTGCTGGGCATATTGGCACAGCCTGAATCCTAAGAAGTTAGGAGGCTGAGACAAGAAGATTATAAGTTCGAGTCCAGCCAATGTGATGACTTCGTGAGACCCTTTGGCAAAAAATAGAATACAATGCTGAAGATCTAGGTTAGCACCAAGGTCCTGGAATAGAAAACCCCCTGCTTTTTAGAGGTTTGGATGAGAATATGGTAGACTGCATGACTGTAAGAAGTAACTCCCAATCTCAGAAGTTTTAACATGGTAGTGATTTACTTTACGCTGGATCTATAGGTTACAAAAGCTCCCCTGAAAGTTCATCCCACCTGCAGCCACTCAGTGCATAGGCCCCCTCCACCTTGGAGCTCTGTGATCTCAACCCAAGGTCCCTTCATCTCCTGTCTCCCTCATAGGAAGTGGTAACTGGAGTCACCTCTGCTCATAATTCATTGGCCAGAACTAACTGAGCCACCTTGCCCCACACCATCACTGTTGCCAACACAATGCTCCTTTTTCTAAATGTAAGGTTCAATCTGTAAGGGAGTCACAGCAAATTCTGGCTTTCAGTTTCAGTGGGTTCAGCAAGGGGTGCCATGGTTTTTCTAGTCAGGGCTGTGTGTAGCCACTCCTCACCCCAGGGGACAGTGAATTAAACAGATGGGCTTTAGCCCTCATACCAGCCCATGGCAACAGAACAGGATCAAGACAACATCTGGGATGCTTCTAAGTCAGAAGATGAAAAGGTAGCACTTGTTGGTCTGTAGCAACTCTGAAATCTTGCTCAGCAGGTATTTTACAGGAATCCTGTTTTGGGGTTGGAAAATGTTTTCTTCCTAGTTTCAGAATCCATTTTCTCCCCTTTCTCCATGGCTCTGATGGCTACCTTGAACTTTTTCTCCCTTGACTGAGGACCTATGTTCATGGAGACACTGAAACATGCACTCCCTCTCACATCACTGCAGAAGGTGGGAGAGACTGGAATTAACTGGACTTTTTGTTGCCTCAGCCTGGAGGCTGTGCTTCCCTGTCCTTTCCAGGCCCAGGGCCATAGCCTCACCTAACTGAACACAGGGCAGGAAGTATGAGGAGACAAGGAGACTGCACATCTCCACCACTGGGCCACACAGAGCATGTAACTGGCTGCTGGGCTGTTGGAAGACACTTGTTAGTTTTGTGTAACCTGTCTGAACACTTGTCGTGTGTTCCCCTTTTAACTCATGAGTGGTCCTGTTGAGTGCTCTGGGAAGGAAACTCCATTTCTCTTGTTTTGGCTGCTATATTAGAGGAGCACTCCACACTCACTTCTTCCTGCAGGGAACTTGGTTAACTAATTATTAGGTGATGACTCACATGCTAGTCAGTTGGAAGAAACCTACCAAAGGACTGTACACTTTCCCTTCCTCTCCCCTGAGCTCCAGTTTGCCCTCAGGTGCAGAGGTCATTTCAGGTATGCGTATGGGGATGGAGGAGGAAGTCAGCACATGATACTGACAGGATTATTCTGTTTCCAGGACAGGGCCTCAGGCCCACCATTTTGTTTTTGAGGCAGGGCCAACTGGCATGCCATTTTATTTCTGGAGTGGAGGCTCCAGACACCCCATTTTGTTTCTGGGGCAGGGCATTTTGGAATGACATTTTGTTTCTATGGGTGGGGCTTTCTGACCCACCACTTTGTAGGACTGAGGCCTCCTGGCTCACCATTTTTTTTCTGATCAGGGCATCTTAGCCCTCCATTTTGTTTCTAGGGATGGTTCTTCCTAGACCACCATTCTGTTTCTGGAGTGGGGCCTCTAGGCCCACCATTTGTTTTGGGACAAGGACTCGTGGAAGGCCATTTTGTTTCTGTGGGTGGGGCCTCCTGGCCCTCCATTTTGTTTCTAGGGGTGGGGCATCCATGCTCACCGTTTTGTTTCTGGGATGGGGCCTCTTGGAAGGGCATTATGTTTCTGTGGGTGGGGCTTCCTAGCCTTCCATTTTGTTTATGGTTTGGGGGGCTCCAGGCCTGTCATTTTGTTTCTGGGGTGAGGCCTCTTGGAAGGTCATTTTGTTTCTGGGGTGGGGCTTCCAGACCCACCATTTTGTTTGTAGGACTGAGGCCTCCTGGCCCTCCATTTTGTTTTTAGGGGTGGGGTCTCTGGGGTTTATCATCTTGTTTCTGGGGGCATGGTCCTCCTGCCTGCCATCTTGCTTCTGGATTTGATTAAAGTAGTGAGGTCCCCAGGGAAAGGGGTTACTGTGGTTAACTGCCAAATTACTAGAGAATGTAAATGTGAGTAAATATAACCAGATACTATTTTCAGTATTCAGCCTATACAGCTTACACAGCCCAACAAAAAGAGGAGGGAAAAACACACATCTATGGGGCCTATCTCTGTACCAGTGATGGTGCTTGTTTTTTTTTTTTTAAATAAAAAACCCAAGGTTTTATTAAAGATGATTTGGTACCTAGGTTAAAGGACGTAAGTTTACATATAATTGTGATAATTATTATCCTTAATTTTTTGTTTACTTAATGTATTCATGCTTTCTGACTGTACAGGTTTTCTAAAGTATTGTTTGTGGTAATAACTTCCTTTAGATTCAGGTATTTGTCTTTCACATACATTCCAGCTACTCATGGTAAGAAGGTTAAGACATCCAGACAAGTCCTTCCAGGCTAGAGGGAAAAGAGAATACATCCGCTCTGTGGCACACTGCTCTGTCATTCCCAAGGGAAGGTCAAAAGGAAATCATAGGGAACAAATTGAACAGGTGTTCCCGAGTAGGTGACCTAAATGGGGTGCTAACTTGAAAGAGAGAAAAGCAACATTGGACCAATACCACCAGGCGCTTCTGGTGGGTATTTGAGAAGGGGCTCAGAAAACTATAAATTCATCTAAAATCACTGAGGGGATGCAGAGACCAGAGGAGACTCCAGGGGAATTCTTTTTATGCTTTCTGGAGGTTCCTGAGAATATGTCCTTTTGGTTCTCTGACCTTTGAAAACACTCAGGTGGTAAAATTGGGCTTTTGTCATTAATACTCAAAGGTATTTTATGACCTTTATTATTAGTTCTTTTATTACAAAGTAAGTTAAAGGACTCAATATGTAGAAACTGGGATCTGAAGAAACTCAGCAAAAGGTGCACAGCTGGGTCTAATGTCTCCACGTGAAGTGAAAACCTGGTTGTCAGAGGCTAATGGTGTCACAAGGGTCTTGGACATGTTTGAGGATTGCTATTTAGTTAAGAGGAGTCTGGGGACTTGTGCTTGCCTTGTATTTGTCTTCTGGTGGCCTTCACTGGAAGCTGTGGTAAGGAGGGAAGAAAACTAGCTGAATTGCATGCAAAAAGGTAAACAATAGTAATAGTTTCAGAGTTAACCACGGTAGTATTTGAATACCTTAAAATTATTTAAAATAGTCATTTTTATTTTTCTACTCATTGCTGTTGGTCAGTAATTTAATATTAAGACCAGAAAGATAAAATGAAAAGAAATAAAACCACAATGGATTTACATGGATATTTGTGAGATTAGTGTATGCCCAGTGTTGTTAAAAGCTCCCGGGAACAAGTGGCTCAGGTGCGCCACCACCTGAGCTTCTGCGTGATGACAGTGGTGGAAGATGGGGAATTCCCGAACTGTCTGAGCAAGTGGATTGCGCCACCACTTGGTTGGACAAGGCGCATGGAGGGGAGAGGGAGCTGCTGACCACGGTTACCTAGTACAGTTAGTATGTCAACAACAAATATTCGGACACATTTATGAAACATAGTGGGAGAAATTAAAAGATGAAGTAGCCATAACTTTTCCATTTTTACTTTGTACACACAAAATTTACTGCTGTAATTGCTATAGAACTGAGAAATGTAGTACTTTTCAGCCCTATTTATTTTGTGCATACTTTTTCCAGGATGAAACCATTACTAGCAGTGTGTCTTAAAACTGACCTAACAGCTGTACTCTTTATGGATGAAAGAAAACTGACCAGTGAACAGAATATTTAATGAATTCCTGAGAAACCACAACCTGAGTACCGCAAAATAAAGCAACATGGATACAATGATCTTTTTTTTGGAATGGCTGAATCAGTCCCTGAATTTGTCAAGTTTTGTGAGTTTGAATACTATGATAATGAATTCCTATTGTTCTGATTAGATGACTTCTAAGTTTTTGGTGAGCCCCTGGGTTACAATTGCTTTTTCCTCTTATTTGTACTGATATTACCAGTTACTCTAGAAAATTTCTGAAAAATCAGTTGGGGCACCACCATGCCCATTTCTTTTTCCTGCTTTGCAATAGACCAGTGTAAAAGGCAGTTGATTTTCTTTGTAAGTCTGCAACTATCTTTTCTCTTAAAATTTTACTCTGGGTTCCCCTACTGTGTTTATTTTAAACCTTAAGTTTGAAGAACAAGATCGTAAGAAAATAGCATTGAGTCTAACCAGAGCTTCATAAATTTGTTGCCCTGGTTTCTCTGGCTGCATGAAAAAGTGGTGTGGAAATTTGAGGGTTGATTAAAGTGGTGTGTGGTGTGGCATTCTTTACTTAAAACCTAAAATAATCTTCTTTGTGCATTAAATACACAGAGGTATTTTAAAGCCAAACATGTGTGTAATGTGAGGACCCCGCCAACTTTCTGAGCGTACTTCTAGCTCCTCCCTGCCCATGTGCTCTTTGTCAAGCCACGGTAAACGCGTAGAGTTCATAGGCACGTGTGAGAAGGGTCAGATGCTGGCGTTTTGCTTCAGTCCTTTGCTGAGTGAACGAGCCTGCAGGCTCCTGCTCACACAAACTTGGTTTTGTCATCTCTTCTTAACTTTGGTCACAAATGTGAACGTGATGACATGGGCTCTGTAATCACAGCCCAAGACTCTAAACTCATACATCTAACCTTGGGCAGCAGCAAGCCGCCATTCTCAGGAGTGTTATGCAGTCTACCCAGGCACAAGAATAATGTGCTCACTGCTGAGACACCAGACACTTTGGGGTTGTACCTCAACATCAACAAAAAAGGGAAAACAGCAAGTCATTTCTTCCACCCAGGAATCACTTTTGAACTCAATATCAATATGATTAGTCTTTTCCATTGCTATAGCAAAACACCTGAGGCTAGGTGCTTTATGGATAAAAGAGGATTCTTTAGCTCATAGTCTTGGGGGTTCAAAGGCATGGTGCCGTATCAGCTGGACTTTGGGGAGGAGTTTATAGTGAATGCATCATGACAGAAGTGTGGTAAGAAAGTTCATATGGCAAGAGGGAGCTAGGGAGTAGGGTTGGATCAATCTATATCTCTATCTGTATCTCTGTATTGAACTGTGTTCAGCAGATGTTAGCTCTCTTCTCCCATCAGCCACACCCAGGGGTGGGGGCCACCACACCTGCAGTGCATGCTGGTCTGGAGGGAGAAACAGGAAGAAATAGGAAAAGGAGGCAGTAGTGTTGCTCTGTCTCAAAAAATTCTCTGCATTAAGTAGACTTGCATTTTCATTTTTAATACAATGTATTAACTATTATTCTCTTATTCTTGTGAATTTTTTTTTCATAAAAAGCATTCAAAGGGTTAAGTGGGTGATTCTTATAGAAAGCTGAAGTATTCTGTCTTTGAAGTTCACTGCACAGCTTACGAGGCACTTGGTGATAGTTCTCCCGCTTATTTGTCAGAGAGGTGTTGTGGGCAAATGAGATTATATGAAATGGTTCCTGAGCCTTTGAGAAGCATGAGATTGTGGTGATGTCTGTTTGCATGTATTTCTGGGAGCCAAGGAGCAGCAAAACAGTTAAGGTGTTATTGGGAAAAACTGCATGATCACTTGGGAAAAAAGCTTTTCTGCATTTTAAAAGGGCCGTGCACTTTGATTTTCCTGCTGTATTTTATTTTCTTATTTTGCTTTGGGACGAAATCAAGAGTGTAGCAGCATCTAGGAGGAAAAATGGCAGCGCTTTGGGCTGTTTTGTGGTCCCACGTAGACACAAGCATTCCTCATGGGAAATGCTTTTTGTAGGGTGTAGATCACGCAAAAAAATATTGCCATTTATGTGGGCTCCTGATAATTTTTGAGTGCCATACTTTGGCCTGAAAGTCTTTTTTCCCCCGTTCCTCCTGCTTTAACAGCCATCATTTAGCAGACAAGAGCTAGGCCAGGGGACGCTGGTTTGCAAGTGACTAAATATTGCAGGAGGCCAACGTAAACCTCACCCCACGGAAAAGCTCTGCCAACGGTAGGCAGCTCTTGGCTTTTCACATTTGCTGGAAGTCAGGGATTTCTTTCAGTCTTCTCTTCCTTTACTCCCACATGGACAGACAGTGCCTTGGTGCTATGAAAAAAAGTATTTGAGCGCAGTGACTGACTGGGACATTAAGTCTCTCTTTGGTCTAGTACAGGCTTTGCTGTCCTCTTACCAGTGAAGGGCATATAGTGTGTGAAGGACAGTAATACAGAGTCTCTCAGGAAGATACTCCCAGGCCTAGGAGGAACTGGGAAAGGACAGAGCAAGCTCAGGTCGAGGCCACCTGAGAGCATGAGAAGACAGACTTTCTGTTACTCTTTCCCTATCCTGTCTGGGTTCAGTTCGGTATGCTTTGCTTTAGATTCTCCTTGTGAGACAACCAGTATCCACTTCTCCGCTGGGCACTGATGCCCTTGAGTTTTAAGAAAAATAGTCGGTAGGGCGGGTGCAAAAAGCAAAAGGGATAAGGGCAACAAGGGTGGACACTGGCGCCATGGCAAGGACTGGGGGAGTTAAACATTGTTCTTAAAACTGTTAGCGATGTAGATTTTGATGGGAGAAGTGACTGGTCTGCATGAGGTTTTAGCTGCAGCAGAGTTAGGCAGAACCCGCCTAGGGCCGCTGGCACCCTGGGGTTCACTCATCCCAGTGGCCCTTAGAGTGACCGGAATGCTGCAGCTGTCCTTCTCTGAAGTTGACATGAGGGCACCAGAGAGGAGATGGTGACAGGGAGCACATCGAGTCGCCAAGGGGCCAGGTTTGGAGGGGCCGACCTGGGTGCATGTGTGGGCTCATCCCCTTACAAATCTTGTGATGTTTGACAAGTTATTTTTATCTCTCTGAGACTTCATTTCATAACCTAAAAACAAATTAAAGGCACCTCCTTGCTTAGTCATCGTAGGACTGAATTGAGGGTCAGGGACATAAAACTAATCAGTATCTTTTTCCTAGTCAGATTCATGATTTAGAGAATACAGTCTTCTCTTTAAAACAAACAAACAAACAAACAAAAACAAAAAAACCCCCTCTGTTTCACTAAACACTTTTAGAAATGTTTACAGATCGCTTCTCGGCCTTTTGGCTAAGATCAAGTGTAGAAGTGTTTACAGAAGCATGGAACCAGCTTGATTTACATAAAATAATAAAAACTGTTCTCAGTAGCTGGGTAATGAAAAATCCAAGGTTGTTCCAGCCAAACCAAGAAAAAAACAAATAAAAGATGGGGGTTTTCCCTCCTTCACAAAATAAGGAAATACAGAAAATAAGCCAGTGTGTTGGGAATGATGTGGTAACACCATGAAAATCAGACTTCAATTGTGTATTTGGTTCTATTTTCCTATTTTTTGTAGAAATTGACTTTGGGTTGGTTTAGATTTTTTGTTCAAGATCAGTAGTTTCATTTTCTAGAGCTTTCATGGAATCAGATAATATCAAAACAAAAACAAAATTCAGCAGAGACAAAAGGTTTATTTTGGAGAAAAACAAAGGTAGGATGAATAATAGCTAAGATCCCGTTGGTAGCTATCGTGATACCAATGTGGTCATGATAGTCATGACAGAAACACTTTATGTTACTGTAGAAGTGACTGTAGATAGGGACTGTGTTGGCCTTTTTGCTATATTTTTTTCATTCCTTTCCTCAACAAATCTATGTAGTACTTCAAATCATTATTTCAAAGATGGTAAAGCAAAGCACAATCACAAATGCCTTTGTTTAAAGTGGAAAAGGAGCCAACTGGTCTCTGAGGTGTGCTGTGAGGTGCCTTCCAGTAATAATCTTCACTAGGATTAACGTGGATTGGCTCCTTGTTTCTACAGCTTCAGATAACTCTCCTACCCCACAGTCCTGGGCTATTCCTTTAGATTAGGGCTTTCAACCCTGACACTTCTACCATTCTGGGAAGGATCATTGAAGGAGGGCAGGATCATCTCCTGTGCTTAGTAGGGTGACTAGTAGCACCCCCAGCCTCAACACACTAGATGCAAGTGATAATTCCCAACTGGGACAGCCCAAATGTCCCCAGACCTTGACAAATGGAGTATTACTCAGCCTCAAAAAGTGATAAATTAGAGATATTTGTACTTAAATGGATGTACCTTGGGGACATAATCATAATTGAAACAAATAGGAGGCAGATGTGCAAATACCACCTTTTTCTCTAGAGTGAGGAGCTGAAGGTGTAAATGAGGGCCAGAATGTACAATAGGTATTATGAAATAGGAAGAAAAAGTTCACAGGAAAAAGAGAAAGGGGGGCAAGGGAAAGTAAGGAAAGGAAAGGAAAAACTCAATGCTAAAAAAATGGAAACAAAGCTTATGTATATAGAGGGATGGTTATATGGGTTGAAGGAGGGGCAAAGGAATGGGAAAAATGAGAATCAAGATATATTGTGTACAGGTACAAATCTTCAATGTTGAATGTGATCATGACGTGTATCTAAAATGTACCAATAAACTCAATAAAGGAAAAAAAAAACTTTGGGAAACCAAACAGTTTTTGAATAATACCTGCTGCTTTAGAGTTCTTAGTAAAGCTTTTAAGATAATCCCCAAATGCCAGGCATAGATTATAGAATTAGGTGGTATTGCCCAGGTTTTGGTCAGCTAGTGTGTCAACATAGTACACGTTGTGATTATCAGAGGATCCTCCCAACACTGTTCTCTCTTATTTAAAGGGGTAACTTAACCCTCTGGAAGTCGTGGCACATGGAGGCCACTGTTCCTCTGCAATACTTTGAAGTGTAGTAAACTTTGCATGGTGTTATTGGTGCAGATTATATCATCTGTTATATACAGGGTCTGTTAGTTTTCTAGGTCTGCTTGACAAATGACTGCTGATTTAGAGGGCAGAAAACAACAGAAACTTGTCATCTCATGGCTCTAGAGACTAGAAGCCTGAAATGAAGACACAAGTATGGCCACAGTTTCTTCAGAATTTTCAAAGGTGGCTCCTTGCTTCTTCCTTGCTTCTGGTGGTTGCTGGCTGTCCTCGGCATTGCTTGGCTTGTAGACTTGTCACTGCCCGCTGTGCCTCTGTAGCCATAGGCATTTTCTGAATTTGTGTCTCTCTCCAGATTTGCATCTGCTTCCAGATTTCCCTCTTACAGCAAGCACAAGTCATTGGATTAGGAGAGACTTTAATACAGTCTGACCATATCAACCAACACTTGAGAATGTCTGCAAAGATCCTGTTTCAAATAGGGTTCTGTCACAGACACCACTGATTAAGATTTGAACACATCTTTCCTGGAGCCACATTTCTACATTGAATAAGTGCTGAAGAGATGCTGGGAGACAAAACTGAAGTTGTATTGTTTTGTTTTGTGTCACTTTCTTGGAGTGTTTGTACCTTCTCCTTTTTTTTGTCTTTTACAAGGGCATTTGTCATTGTATTTAGTGTCCACTCAGCACAGGACAAGCAAGGTGGTGGGATTTAACTCAGGGTAGATTTTCACATGTCTAACTGGCTTGTTCATAGGCTACCCCAAAATAGTGTTGGTCAAATCACTCTTCTAATCACTTCTAGTTAATTTAATTATGTGATTTTATAATCATGTCAGTATTTGGGTTTCCAAATCCTTGATTAATGAGAAAAAATTCTAGACAAATCTATGACAAATAAGTTAGATCCAAGAGAATGTGTTTTCAATATATTTAAATTCATAAAAATGATTTATTCAGGACAATACATATTCACACAACATTTGAATGAGGAAGGGTTTTAATATCTAGTAATTTATTAAATGATATAAATCTCAAAGACAGGCCAGTTTATAGCTGGGATTCACATTTATTTATCATTACTATTGTCAAGTCACTTGTGTCCTATGTGTTAGACTAAGATAGAAGATTGAAAATACTGTGCTAAAGCAACTCACAGAACAGGGTATGCCCCTATATAAATTAAATGATTAAATGTATCCTTGTGCTATGTTTTGTTCATCTATCCAAATTCTCTCTTCATTTTTCATGATCTTGTCTGGATAATGTTAATTTTTCATTTGTCTTCAGATTTATAAGTGGGTGATACCCTCAGAAGGCATCAGTAAGAGATTAGAGGTCAAGGGGAATCTGCGATCATGCTGTTTATCCCCTGGGACCTCCTGCCTGCCCTGGCACTGCGAGTTGACTGCGTTCTTTGGTCCAACCTTACAGCTCTGTTCAGTGGCCCCCTGGTTCAGCTGTCCCCAGGGTCCTGCCTTGCCCAGACCCCAGTCCTATTGCTGTTGGCTCTGGGCTCTTCATCTTCATTGGTTCCCCCAGGCTCTTCTCTCATTTTGTCTCTGTATCCTTAGCCAGTTGGCCTCTGATCTCTGCCAGATCCAATTGGATTACAATGCTAAACACAGCATGAGTTTGTTTAGAAGTAATGCTCATGCTTGCCTCTTTCAATTACAGGCAAACACAGTGTTTCATATTCCTAATTTTCCTATCTCTTAAATGAGCAGATAAAATTTCCAATGGGCTGGTGCTGGGCCATATCAGATGAAGATGTGGGGTCTCCTCCCGTTTAGTCATTTGGATTGATTCTACCAAAGAAGCACAGGCTTTGAACAGTCTCCCTTTTAGGAGCAGTAGTGTTTGCCTCTGTCCCCTCTCTTTTGCTCATGTGTGCTCCTTCGTCTTCCTCTGCAGCAGAGCACAGGTGAGGAAGAATTGGCCTCTGTGTATCTTGGAACCATGCCACTGAGAGCCTATAAATCCTTCATTGAAATGAAAATGATTTTCATTTGTGCATCCGGCCATAGCAGCCTTTAGCCAAACTGGGGTTCCATCGAAGGGCTCCATGGAGGATAAAGTGCTCTCACAGTTGGGGCCTGTGGCTCCCCTGGTCCCTCTGAGAATGGACAGAGCTTGTTTGGTATCAGGAAGGGGTACATCTGACCCCACTCCCTGGACAGATACAGAGCTCTTGGGACGTCACCTGCTGGTTGGAGCTGGGCTCTTTCACTTAGGGAGCAGAAAGAGCAGAGAATGCTCTCACTGGGTTTCATCAGCGCAGGAGTCTGAGTCCTGAAAGAACAAAATGGATGTAGGCAGATGGGTCTCAAACTTAGCAATCAAAGTACGACATGTTCTTGGGTGTGTTTAGTGTAAAACAGAGACTATAGGACTAAAATATCTTCAATGTTACTTAACCAAGAAGGAGAAAAAAACCAGAAAATATTCTGGGGAAACAGAGGAGAAAATACAGCCATCTACTGTCAGTTTTTTTAGCCGCTGTAACCAATGATCACAGAATGGTTTATATACAATAGATATCATTTCTTTCAGTTTGAGAAGCTACAGGATAAAGGACCCAAAATGCCATGCCTTTTGGGGACTCTCTGCCTCAACAACAGGGCCTTCCTGCTGTCACTTTTGGGCTTGTCACTTTTCTTTTGTAAGGACATAAACACCGCTCATGATGGCTCTGCCTTCATGATCTAATCACCTTCCAGAACCTTGCTCTCAGTACAGAACAGAGTTTCAGCCTATGACTTCTGAGTGCATGAACACCCAGACAACAGAATTCACTTAGAAACTGTTTGACTTCTTTGTTTGTGATCTAAAGGACACTTTGCCATGGCTCATCAGTCACTTCCTTCTACTGGCTGCTCTCAGGGCACACAAGTTCCGGTTCCTGGGGCATCACCATGTACATGCGCCTTCATTCTTATTTAAGATTCAATGGAACTTACTTGGTTTTGCAACATTGTGATAACACACCAGAGAGGCGCATCATTCCTACAGAGAGAAGTCTAATGGTGTGGAGGCAGGAGCTATCTGACAATATTTGAGCCTGACACAGAATTTCAGGGGAAAGCTAAAGGTTTCTCTTGTTGGCTAGGATTTTCTGAACCTACAGCATTGCTTCAGCTCTTTATGAATTATGGCTTGAAAGTCATAGATAGGTCAGAGAAGAGTGTCATTTTATAGGGGAAGAAACGAGGCTCAGCAATGTTAAGTAACATATAGTAAAGAATCTGGCTTTGTCCAAAAGAAGTTCTAGAATTTGCAGCGGCTTTCAGGAAAGCATCCTGGCCTTGCCTGGCCCTGCCTGATGCTTTTTGGAGTGCCAGTACAAACTCTGCTTGGGGACACCTGAGTCGGCTTGCTTGATTAGGAATACTCCATGTGTTATCATAGGTCACTGCCGAGAAGGCAACATGATCCAAGAACAATGGGATTCTTTGTATCAGTGCCTTACAGTAAACGACAGTCATGAGAATAATAGCCTTGGTGAGTACTGTGAGTCCCTCTAGTGAATTAGCAAATGTGATGAGGGTTCAGAGCACCCCCTTGAACTTGCGGTTGATATTAGAAGTGAGGGTGATTGATGCTATTTTGTAACTGGATTCCAAATCCTTGTAGTGGGTGTCAGAAATCTTGAGAGGACTAGGGAGTCTAGAGGACTGTGTCTTCACATTTGCTGTTTGGCTAACTGTGGGTAAGTAACCTGCCCCAATCATCAGCGCCAGAACAGAAATAGGACTGAAATGCTTACAGCAGTACATATAATTACACTCATAACACAATACACCACCAGAAATGTCTGAGCTAGTGCAGACATTTCTAAGTCATTTTTTTTTTTTGAGACAGGGTCTCACTTTGTGGTTCAGGCTGGCTCTGTGCTCACTATGTAGCCCAGGCAAGCCTCGAACTCAGCAATCCTCCTGTCTCTGCCTCCCGAGTGCTGGGAGGTGTAAGCCACCACGCCCAGCACTGTGGTATGTGGTATTGGTGGCTGGTGGGCGTGAGTCTCCACACCCAGCAATGTGTATGGTTACCAGGGATTGAACTCAGGACCTTGTGTTTGCGAGGCAGGTGCTGGAACCACTGAGCTAACCCTCCAGCCCTCTAAGTCATCTTTTGATAGAAACAAGGAGAGACAGAGCATTTAGAAAGCAGGATGCAGACAATGGGGGATATATGGCTAGGCCAGTCTACCACTAAGTAAAAGAACAGGGCCAAAGGGGAGTCTCTGGGAGATCTCAGGGTTGGGCCAATTGGCATGTGGAGGGAGGCAGGGCACTGACTTACAAGCTACAACATTTACAAAGCTGCAGGCAAGCCCCAGCTGTATGGAGGCAGTGCTTCTGATCATCAACAGTAGGTGTGGCTAAGCTGTCTTTAGAGTTTCTTCTAAGAGCTTTTGGTCTCAGATATGGCTGTCAATTTCCAGCCTGAAGTAAGTCTTGTTTCTATAGATCTTTGGCTTATGCCAACCCAATGGAAGGAGTTATGAGATTAAAGTACTCCACCTACCTCTTCCCCACAGATCTGAAATTGTTACTGTTTCCCCATTTCAAAATTTCGGAAAAAGGAGAACACATCATAATAATACTGCTCACCTTGAAGCTGACGTTGGATGTATCATAGCACAGGGAACCGTCACAGTCAACAAGTTTCAGGCTGTGAAGTACCCGGAGGCACTGAGAGGATTTGTGCTCAGCCACACCATGCTTTCCTCTTCAAAGGGATCAATGGAAGAAATTTTAATCCCGCACAAAATCTGCTATAATATTAAGGCTTTTTCATAAGCTGTCAGTTTAAACATTTTAACTAACTCAAAGAATCAATTTAGAGCAATAGGCTGGTTCTATTAAAAGCAAACATTTGAATTAGTTGACTACAAAGTCAGGTCAAAGATGTTCTGTGTAATCAGAAAGCAGCTAAGTGAAGTGGCTTTCAGTTGCCCTGCTCACTATGCACGTTCCCTATGCCATTTAACCTTCGTGACAACCTGTTAAAATCTGTTGTTATCCTTACTCTGCATGTGAAGAACTGTGGCTCAAGGTTATAAAACATGATAGAGGCAACACTGAAACACAAATCTATCTGCTCCCGAGTCTCCATTTTTCTATTCTTCTACACTACCTGTTATAAATATAATTCAGAAAGGGGCTGCATTATCCCACTATTCTGGGGAGCCTAAGAAATTCTTTGATATGAAGTACTTTATCTGTGATTTACTGTAGAGTGTATGTGTATATTGTTTTTATTGGGTCAGTTAGACACTTCCCCCAATTTTTCAAATGCATGAGATGGAAATATGTTTCACAAATGTTCATTAAATATGAGCTATCAAGGGCTGGAGGGTTAGCTCAGTGGTTCCGGCGCCTGCCTCGCAAGTGCAAGGTCCTGAGTTCGATCCCCGGTAACCACATATAATGCTGGGCGTGGAGACACGCCCACCAACAATCAACACCGCATACCACAATGCTGGACGTGGTGGCTCACGCCTGTAATCCCAGCACTCGGGAGGCAGAGACAGGA
>PVIC010011075.1:0-12754 GCA_004025085.1 Thryonomys swinderianus
TGAATCTGTAATAACCCTTGAGAGTTCTCACTCCTGACACATCATGGTAGGTATTTGAGCAGAACAATCACATCATGTTTGTTACCATAATACAATAAATGCCAATATCAGTATTCAACACAGTAAATAAGATAAAAAGGTTTGTTAGATTCTATACTGGATACTTTGAGCTTATGAGTTACCTCTATGTCTGACTCCTAACTGCACAGCTCTGGGATACAGTGGGCTGGTGAGCGGCCTTCAGTCCACTGGAAATGGACTACACCCTGCAGCCGGGTCTGCTTGCTGCTCCCTCAGTCCGCCGGAAGCATGGCACAGCGGGGCCACATCTGCTGGGTCTGGTCCGCCTGCTGCTGGTCCCTCAGTGCGCCGGAAAACAGGGCACGGCGGGCCCGCAGCTGCTGGGTCCAGTCCGCCCGCTGCTGCTCCCTCAGTCCGCCGGAAACAGGGCACGGCGGGCCCAGAGCTGCTGGGTCCGGTCCGCCCGCTGCTGGTCCCTCAGTCTGCTGGAAAACAGGGCACAGTGGGCCCGCAGCTGCTGGGTCTGGTCCGCCCACTGCTGGTCCCTCAGTCCGCGGGAAAACAGGGCACGGCGGGCCCGCAGCTGTTGGGTCCAGTCCGCCCGCTGCTGCTCCCTCAGTCCGCCGGAAACAGGGCACGGCGGGCCCAGAGCTGCTGGGTCCGGTCCGCCCGCTGCTGGTCCCTCAGTCTGCTGGAAAACAGGGCACGGCGGACCCGCAGCTGTTGGGTCCGGTTTGCCCGCTGCTGCTCCCTCAGTCCTCCGGAAACAGGGCATGGCGGGCCCAGAGCTGTTGGGTCTTATGGCATGTTTTTAAATAGCTAGATTATTTAAAATGCTTGAAGATATAAAAGGAAGTTCAGCAAATTAGTTCAAGTTTTGAGCTATATGTGACAAACATTATCTATATATTTATATTTGGTATACACAAAATATACAGCACAATTTTACATGATACTGACCACTTAGAGTCAACAATTTTTTTCCAAGTCAACAGTTTTTTGCAAAGTTGAGCCAAAAATCACCATACTTGTTTATTCTGGTGATTAAAATATTTATTTACTAATATTAATCCAAAAAATGGCAATGTTTAGTGAATAATGTGCTACCTTTCCTGCCTTTGAAAAGTATTTCTCTCTAGAAGTACTAGATTTCTTAGAAAGAAAGATTTAGTCCTCTTTCTTTAGCTCTGAATCCAAAACTTTGACAGATTTTGAGACTGGATGTGAAAAATTTATCATTAATCATTTTTTTCTTTCCAAATCATATTTATTCTTTACCCTCATTACGTTCCCCCACCACATTCCCTTTGAATATTTCCTAATTTACAAAATCTATCATACATACATTCTAGAACTCATTTACATCTAAAGGTTTTCATACCAGAGAAAAGATACGGTATTTACATATCTGTGATCTATTTATTTCACTTATTAATGTGTTCTCAAGGTGTATCCATTTACACATAAAGGAATGAAACTTGTCATTCTTTGTGGAACAGTAATACATCATTTTCTTTTAAAAACCTACATCTTTTTTATCCAGTCTCCAGTAAATGGGCATCTGGGTTGTTTCGAAGATTGAGCTATCACAAACTGAGCTGCTATAAACATGGCTGTATATATGACTTTACAATATGAGTCTTTTAATTTCTTTGGGTATATTCCTAGCAGGGGAATGGCAGGGTCAAATGGGACCTCTAATCCTAGTTTTCTGAGGAATCTCCACATTGATGTCGACAATGGTTGTACAACTCTACAATTCCACCAACAGTGGTTTCTCCGCACAGCTTCACCATCATTTATTGTTGGCTGATTTCACAATAGCAGCCATTCTTTGTGGACTGAGATGAAATCTCAGTGTTGTTTTCACCTGCATCTCTCAAATGACCAGTGATATTGAACTGTATGCTCCTTGGCTGCTTTTACTTCAGCTTCTGAGAAGTGTCTGTTCATTTCAGATGCTCATTTTTGAATTGGGTCTTTAAGCTTGGTGGGAATTATTTGTTTACATTCTTTATGTATTCTACATAGTAGCCCTTTGACAAACAGCCAATAAGGATTTTTTTACCATGTTGCTGGTTGTCTTTTAGTGGTGCCGGAGGTTTCTTTTGCTGTGCAGAACTTTTAGAGGATGAGATCCCATTTGTTGATTCTTTCTGCTAGTTCTCGTGCTATAGAGGTGTTATTCATAAAGTCTCTGCCTAAGCCAATGTCTCCAATGTCTACCTAACTTGTTTTACGGCAGATTTATTGTTTCTATTTTAATGTTTAAGTCTCAAATCCATTTTGATTTTAGTTTAGTACCCAGTGAAATGGATAAGTCTAGCTTTAGTTTGGGGCAGGTTAAAGTCCAGTTTTGTTTTTGTTTTTGTTTTTGAGAGAGGGTCTCACTTTGTAGTTCAGACTGGCCTTCAGCTCACTATGTAGCCCAGGCAAGCCTTGAACTCCGCAATCCTCCTGTCTCTGCTTCCTGAGTGCTAGGGTGACAGGCATGAGCCACCACACCCAGAACTGTGGTATGTGGTGTTGATTTCTGGTGGGCTTGAGTTACCACGCCTATCATTGAATATGGTTACTGGGATCGAACTCAGGACTTTGTGCTTGCAAGGCAGGCACCAAAACCACTGAGCTGAATCTCCGGCCCCTAAAGTCCAGTTTTTCTAGCACCATTTCTTAAAGAGCCTGTCTTTCCTCCATTGAGGATGTTTGGCTCCTTTGTCAAAGAATAGGTGGCTTAGTGTATCTGGAGTTGTTTCTGGATCTTCTAATCTATTCCACTGGTCTTTGGGTCTGTTACTTTGCCAGTACCATGCTGTTTTTATCACAGTGGTTTTATAGTACAGTTTTAAGTTGGAGAAGGTGATACCTCCTGCCATGTCCTTGTTTCCTAGAATTGGTTTTGCTATTCTAGTTCTCTTGTGGTTCCAGATGAATTTTTCAATTATTTTCTCTAGCTCTGTGAAGTATGGTAATGGGATTTCAATTGGAATTGCATTGAATCTGTTTAGTAGTTGCAGAAGTATTGCCATTTTGATGATGTTGGTTCTCCCTACACAGGAACAAGGGAAGTCTTTCCATTTCCTGATATCCTCTTCTATCTGCTTTTTCAGAGTCCTTTAGTTTTCAGAGTAGAGGTCTTTCACATCCTTTGTTAGACTGATTCCTAAATATTTCATCTTTCTGGGTACTATTGTGAGAAGGACTGACTCTATAATTTCTCTTTCAGTGGGTCTGTTGTTTGTGCATACAAAGGCTGTTGATTTTTGAGCACTGACCTTGTATCCAGCTACACTACTAAATTTAACAATTAAATCTAGCAGTCTATTGTTTGAGTTTTTAGGATCCTCTATACAGAGAATCATATCATCAGCAAATAATGACAATTTAATTTCTTTCTTATCTTTCTTCCTTTTATTTCTTTGTCTTGCCTAATTGCTGTGGCTGTTTCCAGCACTATATTGAACAAGAGTGGTGACAGTGGACATCCTTGCCTTGTTCTTGATCTTAGTGTAAAAGGTTTCATTTGTTGCCCATTTAGGATGATGCTGGTTGTTGGTTTCTCATAAACAGCTTGTATAGATTGAGATAAAGTCCATCTATTCTGATTATCTGTAAGGTTTTGATCATGAATGGGTGTTGATTTTGTCAACCAACATCAATCTGTGAAATTGAAAATGTTATAAAAAAAAACCTACCAACAAAGAAAAGCCCTGGTCCTGATGGTTTCACTGTGGGATTCTGTAAAAATTTTAATGAAGAATTAATGCCACTACTTCTCAAACTTTTTAATGAAATCTAAAGAGAAGTAATACTCCCAAAATCATTCCTTGAAGCAACCATTACCTTCATTCCAAAGGCAGAGAAACACCCAACCAAAAAAGAAAACTATAGGCCAAACTCTCTAATGAACATCGAAGCAAAAATCCTCCAAAAATATTGGCAAACAGAATACAGAGAGTTACCAAGAAAATCATATACCCTAATCAAGTCGGATTTATCCCAGAGGTGCAAGGCTTGTTTAACATATGTAAATCAATAAATGTAATGTACTATATTAACAGACATGGACAAAAACCATATGGTCATCTCAATAGATGCAGAAAAATCATTAATCATTTTTAATATATCATTTTCTAATTGGCAACAATTACTCTTCTACTAGCTCAAGCCTGATAGATTTGTGTACATGACAAGAGAGAATTTTATTTGTTCTCATTGATTTTGTTTTATTCATTTTACCTGCTTTTAATTTATGTAATAATTATTTATTATTATCTATAGAAGTGGGAATTACAATAATGCAGTTCCGAAAATGATTTGGAAGTAAAACTTAAAATATGTATGTTCTAACTTAGCAGTTCTCCTCTTAGAAATGTATTCTTCAGAAAGAAAGCATGAATGCATGAGAATACATATATAAAGAAGTCCACTAAAGATACAGGTAATTATCTTTCAAATGATACTCTCTTGTGTCACTTCACAGCAGCTGTAGAATTGTTTCTTTCCTCTCTTTTTAGTTGGCTAAAACTCACTGTGTAGATCTTGGTTTTCCCCTTGCCAATCTGTTTCTTCCTATCCTTAATAAGAGTGAAACTTTGGGGCCCAAAATTTAGCTCAGTGGTTCCAGCTCCTGCCTCACAAGTGCAAGGTCCTGAGTTCAATCCCCCGGTAACCACTGCTGGGTGTGGTGACTCACACCCACCAGCAATCAATACCACATACCACAGTGCTGGGTGTGGTGGCTCATGCTTGTAATCCTAGCACTCAGGAGACAGAGACAAGAGGATTGCTGAGTTTGAGACTTGCCTGGGCTACATAGTGAGCTCAGGGCCAGCCTGAACTACAAAGTGAGACCCTGTCTCAAAAAAAAAGGAGTGAAACTTTGTCACCAAAGAGAGAATAAATACATAAAGCCACAAACTGAAATTTATCTAGTACGTCAAAGATATAGAACCACTTGAAGGTATTTTCAAAACCATAAACCAGATCTATAGTAGCGATGTAGTAAAATTTATAAAATATCAGTCTCTGTTCAATAATTCTGTTTTGTTAAAAAGTAAAGGAGCATGTGAATAAATGCATCGAAGTAGATGTAAATGTATGTGCACACAGACACCTGTGTCATGTGCCTAATACAAGCCTGAAATGTCTTTCTGTGCTGTATTCTACCATAAAATACACTAATGCCCAATTAGTTTTCTATTGACCAAAAAAAAAGCAGAAAACTCAGATTAAGCAGAAACATCAGACCTCATTGCCTGATTATTATACAAGATCAAAGGGTTGCACAGTTAGTGATTTCCAGGGAGACCTACAGGATAGTGTCTTAATCAACACAACATCTTACACACAGGAAAGGCCGAGTATCTGTAGGAAACCCACATACTCCTGCCCTCCATCAAGCAGAATTCCCTGAGGGAAATGCCATCAAAGATGTGTCCTCTGTCACCGAGGACAACTGCAGAGTTCTGCGGGGGCAGAAGCCAGCTGGCATTCAAAAACAATGTAAACATGGAATGTCTGTGTTCACCACATTCATGAAATCAAATTTTTCAAGTTTCTCCACAATAACAAGGTCATGTCTTAAGTAGCTAGAAATCACGAATCTAGAGCCAGGACAGACTAGAGCTGGGACCTCCTCCCAACACACCCTGTGGCCCAGTTTTCTGAATGTTCCCACATGCAGCCTGACTCTGTCTGAGTTCCTACACTCTGGACCAAGTAAATGGCTCATCGCAAAACCAGGCAGAAAAAGAAATTGTCACTGCCATGTGGATACACAGTAGCTTCTGAAAAGGGAAGGAACTGTCACAAGTAAGGCACACAGAGCTTTCATCAGAATCATTCTGTGGCTTCTCCATCTAGAGAAAATTACTGCAGAGCTGCCTTGAAGTTCACCACACAAATCTCTCAGCCCCAGAGAGCTTGTGCAGCACATAGGAAGCCTGGGCTCTGTCCCCAGTACTGAAACAGGAACAAGAGGCTGAGCTTAGAGTATGCAGGTCAAGGGGCCACAGCAGAATGTGCTGGGCTGTATCCACACAGCACAGACACTTCAGGGAAGAGGGAGGAACCACATGGCTGGTAAATCACTCAGCCTTGGTCCAGCTGCCATGGTGGGGGCTGCAACTTGCCTTACTGATCTCCTTTCATTAAATGTTTATAAATACTATTTCTGGATGCCAGGAATGAGACTATATTACATGCTAGACTTCATGAATTTCCTCTCTGCTATTTTGAAATATATAATACATTATTATTATCAATCACTCTTCACATCATAAAATGATTTTCTATTCCAAAACAACTACTTTAACTAAATACCTCCTATTTTTTAAAAAATTTAATGGACCTAGTACATGTTGTATACATTTCACATGATACCAAATTCATTAACTATTAGGAACTTGAAATTCTCTAAATTTAAATTTCTTTATACATATAGATGCAGATACATATACATATATAGCTATACATGCAGTTTTCAAGCCTGAGGCTTTTATCCTTCAGCATCAGTTTAATCAGAAAATGCTGACTTAAAAATTGAACATGTAATAAGTAGTTAAAATCTACACCTTTGATTTATTTTGAGCCAGTATTGTGTGTACAGCTTTATACTGGTCAGTGTCAACACAACAGCAAGACACTAACCCAGTGTCCTTATTACCTGGTCAGTGAGCAAGATGTCAATGTGCCCTTGCAAAACTCACTCGCTAGACTCAATTGAAACATCCTTTATCTTCTGTTCTATTATAGCCATAGAAAAGAAAAGATAAATCTACCTTTACGAGATTTAATAGTTGCTCTTCTTGTGTCAATGAGCAGACAATAGGGTTTAGCTTTTGAAAGTTGAAGTTCATTTACTGACAGGTTAGTTAATGAAAAATACAGATATATTGTTTTTCTTTCACTAACACCTGTTTTGGCACCATGTTTCACCAAAAACAAGCTCTTCACCTGCTCAAATGGAGCTGATTCCTCACCCGTTGAAAAATAGATAAATCACTTTTCAAATATGAAGAATAAATAGATATTTTCTTTAAAATTTTATAATCGAGAGTTTTATGATTTGAATCAAAAATGCCCCCTAAAGGAGCTTGGAAGTGTATTATATGTTTCATGATGACAGCATTTCTGGTTGAGGCCAACCTTGACGGCAGCATTCTTGGTTGAGTCCAACCTTGTGAAAGGTGTTGTTTTGTGTCAGAAGCAAGTGCTGGGATGACATGGATGTTAGCTATGTGATCTCATGCTTTGTAGACTCACTGAAGCTTAAGAACACAGATGGCTCAGAGCTGAACCAAGCATCAGAACAAATAGGCTCAATAGATATCTCTAGGTCTCCACCCAACAACAGAACCACATTTGTCACAACAGCAAACAGGATTATTTCCAAAACTGGCCACACACTAGCCAGTAAAGCATGTTTGAGTAAATGTGAAAGAATCAGAATTATCACATGCCTGTTATCAGATCATAAAGCAATGAAACTAAAAATCAATGGCAAAATAAACCACATGAACTATACCTACACATGAAATTCTACACTAAGTACCCTCTTGCATAATCAGGGGGTCAAAGATGAAATTAAAGAAAAAATAGACAGTCTCTACAATTAAATTACAATGCCAGTACAATGTACTGGAATCTATGGGATATAATGAAAGCAGTCCTAAGAGGGAAGTCCATTGTAACACATCCCCACATTAGAAAAGCAGAAAGAGCTCAAATAAAAAAACCTAATGGTGTACCTCAAGATTTTAGAAAAACAAGAAAAATCCAAGCCCAATGCTACTATGAGGATGAAAATTATAAAGACAGAGCAGAAACTAATAAGATTGAGACAAACAATACAAAGAACCAATGAATCAAAGAGTTGGTTCTTTGAGAGACTAGCCAAAAGTAGATAAACCCTTACTTATTCTTACCAAAATAAATCCAAATAAGCCAGCATCAATCAATGAAATTGAAGAAATAAAAACACAGCAGACCTGGAGGGACTCACCACTGAATTCTTCAAGAACTTTAGAGAAGATTTGACACCTGCGCTCCTGAGACTTTTTAGAGGATCAAAAGGGAAGCAGTGTTCCCCAGAGTCACTCATGGAAGCAAGCATTACCTGATTCCAAACCTAGAAAAGGACCCAACCAGAAAAAAACAACAACTACAGGTCAATTTCAAAAATCTTCAGTAAGTTACTAGCAAACAGAATGCAGCAAATCATCAAAAAGTAGATGAGCAAGTAGAATTCATCCCAGTAATATAGGCATAGTTCAATCTACACAAATCAATAAATATCATACATCACACAAACAGAAGAAACATGTCTCTCCACATACTGAAGGTTGAACCTAGGCCCATAATCCTCATCATGCACTAAACTAAAATCAAAAGAGACAGTAAAATTTCCTAATGCACCCACGTTGCTCAATTTAGTACTTATGTTATTGGGTCCGCTTATGTACTTCTCAAGCTTCTTCACTATTTCTTCATATTAACCTTATATTTCTGCATCATACAGAGTGCCAGAGGCACAACAGGTATTAAGAAAAATGTTGATAAATAAAGGAATTGATCAGGATTATACCTACATTTGGCCAAAGACTGTTTCCTTTGACCAGATTTGAGCGAGATTCCTGAGTCCTTTGTGATGAGGCCTTGTTTTTGGGCTTTCTACTCTGCCCCTATGGAGTCCAGTTTGAATCAGTATTAACTCAGTTCACAAAATATTCTCGACCCTTTTATCTCACCCCTTCAGGTATCTTACCACCTTATCCTGCTTACAGTAGAAATTTTATTGAGTGGACCTACTAAAGACCATTTTCAAAGGTAATATTTCCATTTACTAATTTTCTCCTAAGTTTCCCCTGCTCCGTGGTCATAAGCCCCATTTTTTCCGCTTGGAGTTAAGAGTCCAGCTCAGTCTCCCTCCTCTACTACAAGATGCTATTGCAGCCACTCCTATACTATCGTTCTGATCCCAACTTCAATAAAGCCTGTCTAATCCTTTTACAGGTGCCATAATCATTTTCCTTTATTATCAGCCAGTCACACCACAATGCAGAATGGCCTTGACTTTGGCTCTTTGGGTAAAGAATATTTTAAGATTCAGAGACATATAAACTAGGTTTCAAAATATGAGAAGTACCTATGTATAAGAACAAACCTCAGGAAAAACACTTTAGAAAAAAACTAAAATGATTTGCGTTATTAATATGTATTTTAGGTACACAAACTCTTCCTGTAACTATTGAGTGGAATTTCAATATTGAAGCCTTAAGGATTCTTGCTGACCCCGAAGCCATGCAGAGAGGACTCAGGTACCCCCAGGTGCCATTCCATTCCCGGTACAGAGGACTGAGGCCTGCTGGCCAGCTGTTCTCCACCCCAGAGCCATGCAGAGAGGATGCAGGTACCCCTGGGTGCTGCCATTCCATTCCCAGCGTGGAGTACTGAGGCCTGCCAACTGGCCCCACTCCACCCCGGAGCCACCCAGACAGAAATCAAGTATGATCCCAGGTGCCATCCCCACCACGGAGGATTGAGGCCTGCTGGCTGGACCCCACCCGACGCTGGAGCTGCATTGTGAGAACCCAGGCCCGAGAGGAGCCGGAGCCATTTCCTGCATCCCTCCACACTGGAGCCGTGCCAAGAGACCAGGCAAGATTAAAAAAAAAAGGGAATCTAGCTTCTATTTTGCCATCTACTCCTAGATCCCTGTATTCACCTTTTGTCCCCACACCCTCCCCTATCTTCCTGTCAGAAGCAATACCCAGAAATAAAAGATGCTTAGGCTGCCCTATTTCTTCTTCTATACTATTATAAGAAGGTGTGCAAAGTCTCCAATGGTCTAAGAGCATACAGTTGGTACCATTTTATATATGCCCTTTTATCCTCTATCACCCACTAGCATATATGAGGTTCTCGAGTCTAGGTGAGCTTCATAAATCTGCTAACCCTATTTCACTCTCCTCCTCTCTCCCAACCTCCCTGATTCCCCAGTGACCTTTTATCCCCAAAGGATTAGGGGGGTACATTTACAATCTACAAGTTGTATACACATTGTTGATTAATTCTAAATTTTGGGATATGTACATAGAGGTCACCCACGAGCTCAAAGTCTTCCTGGAATCTGTTATGACCCCACAGGAAGGTGCCACATCCAAAGAGCCCCAGATAATAGAAAGAAAGAGACCTGCAAAAAACATTGCCATGTCATCAGGCAAAGAATTGAACAAAGAGCATTAGTAACAACAAGAGTAGAAATGAGAAGATATACAAAAAACCAGACACAAAGATCACCACCACAGGGAAATTCAGAGACAAGGGAAATAGGGCAAACTGAAACTAAAACACCAGGACTCTGCGATGGAAAATAAAGCAGATTTAATAAAATGGAAATCAGATCTCATCTCTAAGATCAAAACAGAGATACTGTCCCTGGTGAAAGACATCATTGAAGAAGAGATCAGTGAAATTATAGAATTCAAGATACCAATGGGACCTTTTAAACAACTGCAAGCAGAGTTCCAGGGAATGATGAAGGAGAACAAAAGCTGGTAAAGCAGGATGAATGAAGCAGAGAACCAAATCTCAGACCTAGAGGACAGAATAGCAGCCAACGAGCAGGAAAGATATAATGTATGGAAATGGGCAAGGGATCATGAGAAATCAATACAACAGTTTCTAGATGACTCAAAGAAAAATAATATAAGACTGACTGGAGTCATTGAGGAAGCAGGAGACAGTGTAAAACACATAAAAAAAAGCTATTAGAGATAACAACAGAAAAGTTCACAGGAAAAGAAATGGAAGTGCAGATAAATGACTCCTATAGCACTCCAAAAGGCTGTGACATAAACATATCTACACCTAGACATATAATTATCAAGGTTCCAGATGCAAAACAAAAGAATGGAATACTGAAAGCAGTAAGAGAAAGGAAGAAAATCACCTACAAAGGGAAGTCCATTAGGATCACAGGAGATTTTTCAACACAAACACTCAACACAAGGAGGGCCTAGAGGGAAATATTTCAAGCATTTCATGAAAACAATCTCCGACCTAAACAGGTGTATCCTACAAAACTATCTTTCAGAATAGATGGAAAAATAAGATAGTTCCAGGATAAAGAACACCTGAAAAACTTCACACATATGAAAACTGCACTCCAAAATATTCTAAAGGACATCTTGCACAAAAACACAGAAAATTCCATACGCATGAGACCCAGGAGAGTGAATTCACTGGGGCAAACAAGAAACTAAATGGAAAAGGAAAAAAGCAAGGAAGAAAAGAACCAAGAGCAGGGAAACACGGCAGCTCTGAATATGTCCATATCAGTCATAACTATTAATGTCAATGGATTCAATGGGCCAATTAAAAGACACAGACTAGCAGATTGGATCAAGAAGCAAGATCCTACAATCTGCTGCATACAGGAAACACACCTAATCCAGAAGGAAACCCATAGACTGAAAATAAAAGGTTGGAAAACAATCCTCCATGCCACAGGAAACTGCAAAAAAAGCAGGAGTGGCTATCCTGTTTGCAGAAAAAACAGATTTCAAACCCAAACTGATTAAAACAGATAAAGAAGGTCGCTATGTTCTCGTACAGGGAACTATCCAAGAGAAAGAAATAACCATCATAAATATTTATGCACCAAACTCTAATGCACCCAACTATATAAAACAAACATTACTGGACATGAAAAGCCAGTTAACCATGAATGCAATAGTAGTAGGGTAGTTTAATACTCCCTTGTCACAAATTGAAAGATCAACTGGACAAACAGTCAGTAAGGAAATACTTGAGCTAAATCAAACTTTTGAGCAAATGGACTTAATAGATGCCTACAGAATTTTTTACCCTACAAAGCCAGAATATACCTTCTTCTCAGCTGCTCAAGCATCATTCTCCAAAATAGATCACATTCTACTCCATAGAACAGGCTTAAGTAAATACAAAGGAATCGAGGTTATCCCCTGCATGCTATCAAACCATAGTGACTTGAAACTGGAGCTGAATAGCAAAAGAAATTCCAAAATTCTCACAAACGCATGGAAATTGAACCCCATGCTGTTGCCCAACCAATGGGCCACAGAAGAAATTAAACAGTTTCTACAACTAAACAACAAGCCCAGCACAATGTACAGGAATTTATGGGACACAATGAAAACAGTTCTATGGGAGAAATTCATAGCAGTGAATGCATACACTCGGAAAATACAGCTAAGTGAAATAAACAATCTAATGATGAACCTCAGACAATTAGAAAAAAGAGGAGCAAAACAAACCCAAAACACATACTAGAGAGGAAATTATAAGGGTCAGAGCAGAACTTAATGCAATGGAGACAAAGAGAACAATACAAAGAATCAATGAATCAAATAGTTGGTTCTTTGAACGGATAAATAAGATCAACACACTCTTAGCCAACATTATCAAAAAAAGAAAGAAAAGGCTCAAGTCCATGCTATAAGGAATGAAAATGGGAAATCAGCACAGATCAAGAAGAAGTGCAAAGCATAATAAACACATACTTTGAAAATCTGTACTCCAAGAAGATGGAAAATCTAGAAGAAATGGAGAGGTTCCTAGACACATATAAACTTCCAAAGCTGAACGAAGAGGATACAAAAATTTAAACAGGGCTGGAGGGTTAGCTCAGTGATTCCAGCACCTGCCTTGTAAGCGCAAGGTCCTGAGTTCAATCCCCGGTAACCACATA
>PVIC010011075.1:12854-42176 GCA_004025085.1 Thryonomys swinderianus
AAAAAAAAAAAAAAAAAAAACTCTTAAACAACCTGGAATCAATGTGGGAAATTGAAAATGTAATTTAAAAAAACCTACCAACAAAGAAAAGCCCTGGTCCTGATGGCTTCACTGCTGAATTCTACAAAACTTCTAAACAAGAGTTAATACCAGTACTTCTCAATCTCTTTAATGAAATCAAAAGGGAAGCAATACTCCCCAAATCATTCCTTGAAGCAACCATCACCTTGTTCCAAAGGCAGGGAAAGATCCCACCAAAAAAGAAAACTACAGGCCAATCTCTCTAATGAACATTGATGCAAAAATCCTCAATAAAATACTGGCGAACAGAATACGGAGAGTTATCAAGAAAATCATACACCCTGATCAAGTTGGTTTTATCCCAGGGATGCAAGGCTGGTTCAACATACATAAATCAATCAATGTAATACATTATATTAACAGACTCAAGGACAAAAACCATATGATTATCTCAATAGACGCAGAAAAAGCATTTGACAAAATCCAACACCCATTTATGATCAAAACCCTACAGAGAATTGGAATCGATGGACTTTATCTCAATTTAATACTAGCTATTTATGAGAAACCAACAGCCAGCATCATACTTAATGGACAAATACTGAAACCTTTTACACTGAGATCAGGAATGAGACAAGGATGCCCGTTGTCAGCACTGTTGTTCAATATAGTGCTAGAAACATTAGCCATAGCAATCAGGCAGGACAAAGATATAAAAGGAATAGAGATAGGAAAGGAAGGAGTTAAACTGTCATTATTTGCTGATGATATCATACTCTACCTAGAGGATCCTAAAATCTCGACCAAAAGACTGCTAGACTTAATTACCAAATTTAGTACTGCTGCTGGATACAAGGTTAACACTCAAAGATCAACAGACTTTGTCTGCACAAATAACAGACTCACTGAAAGAGAAATTGGGGATTCAATCCCTTTCACAGTAGCACCCAGAAAAATGAAATATCTAGGAATCAACCTAACAAAGGAAGTGAAAAACCTCTACTCTGAAAACTATAGGACTCTGAAAAATGAGATAGAAATGGAGATCAGAAAGTGGAAAGACATCCCTTGTTCCTGGGTAAGGAGAGCCAATATCATCAAAATGGCTATACTCCCACAACTACCATACAGATTCAATGCAATGCCAATTGAAATTCCAATGCTATACTTCACAGAGCTAGAGAAAATAATACAAACATTCATCTGGAACCACAAGAAACCTAGAATAGCAAAAACAACTCTAAGCAACCACGACATGGCAGGGGTATTAAAATCCCCAATTTAAAACTCTACTATATAAAGCCACTGTGATCAAAAAAACCTGCATGACACTGGCAAAGTAACAGACCAGAGGACCGGTGGAATAGATAAGAAGATCCAGAAACAACGCCAGATACACGAAGCCACCTTACCTTTGACAAAGGAGCCAAGCATCCTCAATGGAGGAAAGACAGCCTCTTTAACAAATGGTGCTGGAAAAACTAGGCTTTAACCTGCCAAAAACTAAAGCTAGACCTTTTTCTTTAACCATGCACAAAACTAAATTCACAATGGATATGAGATTTAAACATTAAAACAGAAACAATAAGCCTGCTGGAAATCGGGTTAGGTAAAACTCTTGGAGACATTGGCTGAGGCAGAAACTTTATGAATAAAACCTCTATAGCACAAGAACTAGCAGAAAGAATCAACAAATGGGATCTCATCCTACTGAAAAGCTTCTGCACAGCAAAAAAAAAGTCACTGGCACTGCTAAAGGACAACTAACAACATGGGAAAAAATCTCTACTAGCTGCTTATCAGACAAAGGGCTATTATCTACAATATATAAAGAACTTAAACAGATCAGCCTCCCCAAGTTTAAAGACCCAATTCAAAAATGGGCATCTGAAATGAACAGACACTTCTCAGAGGCAGAAGTCAAAGCAGTTAAGAAGCATATGAAGAAATATTCAACATCACTGGTCATTCGAGAGATGCAAATGAAAACAACACTGAGATTTCATCTCACTCCTCCAAGAATGGCTGCGATTATAAAATCAACCAACAATAAATGCTGGCAAGGCTGTGGGCAGAAAGGAAGCCTTCTCCACTGTTGATGGGATTGCAGACTTCTGCAACCATTGTGGAGATCTGTGTGGAGATTTCTCAGAAAACTAGGACTAGGTGTCCCATTTGACCCTGCCATCCCCCTGCTAGGAATATATCCAAAAGCATTTTAATCACATTGGAAAACCGGGTGTGGTGGCTCACACCTGTAAATCCCAGCACTCCGGAGGCAGAGACAGGAGGATTGATGAGTTCCAGGCTTGCCTGGGCTACATAGTGAGCTCAGGGCCAGCCTGAACTACAGAGCAAGACCCTGTCTCAAAAAAAAAAATCACATTGGAAAGACAGATGTACACCCTTGTTCATAGCAGCTCAGTTCTTGATAGCTCAATCTTGGAAACAACCCAAATGCCCGTCAACTGGAGAGTGAATAAAGAAGATGTGTTTTTTTTAATAAAGTGGAGTATTATTGTGCCATAAAGAATGACAACATTGATTAATTTATGTCCAAATGGATACACCTGGAGGACACGCTAATAAGTGAAATATATAGATCACAGATAGGCAAATATCAAATCTTCTCTTTGATGTGAGCACCTGTAGAAGCAAATGAGCTCTAGTAAGTATGACAGTTTTTGTAGAATGGGAAATTTGGTGTGGGAATGTAATGAGGGGAAGGAATAAATATGATTCTGAAAGAAAATAAAAGAGCATGTATATAGGGGGTGGGGAGGTGTGGGTGGGTAGGAATATGGGAAAAAATTAGAATTAACTTGTGTCATATATAGGTACAAATTCCCCGATCTTATGTGTGATTATGAGATGTATATAAATTGTACCAATAAGGAATTCAATTTAAAAAAAAGAATTCTTACTGAACTTCAGGCATTTGTTTAACTCTCACACAATCCTTCAATAAGAAGAAAGCTTGAAGTGACATCAGTAAATATTTACTTATGTTGCATGCTCTGGGAACATCAGAATATTTCTCAATTAAAAATTGTATTTGCGGCTAATATAAATGCATCTAAAGGCTGGTGAGGTTTTAAAGGCCCTGAGAAACATCAGGTGGGAACTGTCTCCCTCTACACCTTTTCAGTTACTACCACCTAGCTATGTAGGATAATTCTCTCAGAGCCTGCAGCAGTATTGCCATGCTGGCCAATGCATTAGGAATCATCAGGTGGGTGCTGGGTGGGGTTTATTTCTCTAAAGATGTGAACCACCTCTTATAAGCGCTCAGCACTCTGTTTCTGCCACCATGTGCCATGGTGGTGTGGAAGACTTGGTTTTGGATCATCAGTTCCATTTCCCACTAGAAGACATAAAAACCTGTGCTGAACCCATGTCATTAGGGTTATCTGGATCCAGGCCTGCTGAATTCACTTGAGAGTCTCCTTAAATGAGACCACACCATGAAAATGCACCCACCCTGGCCCAGCGTGTCTAACTGCTAAGACACTACAGTTAGGTGAAATCTTTCCTGGTTACTTCTCTCAAACAAATGAGTTGCTGTTCTCTGTAGAGCAATTTATATTTTCTTCCCACACACTGAGGATACACTGAAAGCAGAAGTTCTAGAAGCATCAGACCGCAGCTGAGGCTGTGTCAGCTAATAATAGAAAACATTTAAATTGCCCTTCTCCTTTCCAACAACTCAGTCATAGAGACAGAGACCTTCTTAATAATAGAACCACACAGATTTCCAAGGGCAACATCCTGAAATGATGTACAATGAGTTATTCTTGGACTGACCAATCAGCCACAGTCTGGCCTCTTTCCAGGACAAGTGCAGCAGCCAAATGAGGACTCACTGTCCCCTCTGAGATGCTGTGAAGTTATGGACCACAAAGATATTTCCTGCATTTTGTGGTCTGAGCTTTATGACTCAATCACAGGTTACTCAACTGATACAGCATTTTTCATGAACCTCTAGAGTTTTATTTGTGCCTCATATTCCTCGGACAAGTCTCTGTTCTCATAATTACTCCAAAGACATTCAAACTCCCTTTGATCACAGCCCACACAAGACAGCTGCCGTCCAGTGTGCATTAAGTGGTTGGATGATACATGACTAGTACACACTTTAATTTAAAATATGTACAATCTGAATCAATAAAAACACACTAAGCAATGATTATATATATATAAAATTGTATGTGTCATATATATGTGCCATATATATATATATATATATATATATATATATGGATGTAAGAATTCTTAAAGTAAATTTTTCTTGACCAATAAATTGCTAACTGTCCAAATTTGTATTAGTTCCTTATGGCCACATAAAAATCACTCCAAAACTTTGTGGTTTAAATTAGTAAGCCCTTATTACCTCAAAATCTGTGAGTCAGAATGAACACACTTTAGCTGGATCTTTAAGAGATTCTCTCACAGAGTTGTCAAGATGCTAGGCAAGGATTAAATCGGAAAGCAACACTGAGGAAGGGCCCATGTCCCACCCTGCATGGGGCTGTGCACAAGCACCGGGTCTCCAATGGCTACTGGCCAGAAACATCTTATTTTTGCCAATGGCTCCTGATAGGCCTGTTAAAAACCTTGATAGGTCTTTTCCAAAGAAAGAGAGAGAAAGAAAAATAGAGATAGAGACAGACAGACAGACACACACACACACACACAGAGGGGGGAGAGAGAGAGACATCTTTTGGAATCTGATCTGGAAACCCCTCCCTGTTTCTGGACTGTGATAACCTGTCCCTAGGTCCTGCCCACAAACAAGGGCAAGGAATTACAGAAAGACATCATGAGGCTTAATCTCGACTGTCAGCTCGACTGGCATGAGAGATACCTGGGAGACTAGCAAAGCACAAAGCGGAGAGTGTCTCTGGTCCTGCTGTCTGTTCTCCTGCATACTGTCTCCCCGCTCTGCTTTCCAGCCACCATGAACCAAGTAGTCCTGCCATGCTCTGTGTCTGTGATGTTTCTGCCTCTGTGCTCACTGCTCATGGGCTCAATCCTCTGAAACTGTGAGCCAAGCTAAACCTCTCCTTCATGTTGTAGCTGTCAGATATTTTGTCCTAGTGGTGAGAAAGCTGATACAGCCATGAATACCAGGAAGCAGGAATCAAGAGGAGCCATTTTAGAGAACTCAGAACTGTAACATAATTCCTCTCATTTGATTTCATTCATTAATTGAATAAATTCTTCCTGCGAACCTACTACATGCCTGGATTTTCTGCTATTGAAGAAATAGAACAAAGCAGATATAGCCTTTTAAGAAAGTAGTTTCAAGTGGAAAGGGCCACAGAAAAAGAGAGGGAGTGTCACAAGATATAAAAGGTTGCTTTTTGCTTCCCAAGGATTCTGGAGAAGGAGATAGACAAGAAGACAAGACTTGAGATAGGCATACTCCACTCCCAAAGCCAAAGTTGAAACATGGGAAGGAGAAGGCAGGAAACAAGTGAGTAGTTTTGAAGTCCAAACCAGAGAAGATTGTTTCTGTATTTGTGGGGCATTGATTAGGTAACTTTCAAGGTAGCCCAGAGAAGAACTAGGCCCAATATGACATCAATGAGCAGTAGTGCAGAGATAGCAGAATGACAGCATGGATCAGCAGAGAATGTAAACAGCAGAGAATGTAAACAGCAGAGAATGTAAACAGGATGTAGACTCCCAGGGGCAGTTGGCATGTTGGCCATAGGGAAAAAGTGGACCATAAATAACTTCTCCAAAGAGAGCTTGGAAGAGAATCAGAGTGCAGAAGTTCTCACCCACTGTTGAAGAGCCCTTCAGACTGGGGAGAGTAGAAAGGACCTCTAACTCAGAGAATGAGATTTGGCTATCTGCTTCATGAAGGCAAAGTGTGCAGTGACTCTGTGAGTGGAAGACTCATGAGGCCCTGAGGCTGAGAGGGGAGCCATGGGACAGCCAGTAGCCAAAACCATCCAGGTGAGATCACAGGGTGAGGCTGATCAGGGCAGGGGAAGACTGACTGGCACCTCCATCACACTGGCCAAGGACCATCTGCCTCCGAGGAATGGTGAGAGGCTGGGCAGGATCTGTGATAAGAAGCAGAAAAATGGAGAGGGATCTCCCAGCGGTTCCCTTTACAACCCGCATGCCATATTGCCACTCAATAAGCTACTACATTTATAAGTTTTTTACTTTAGCAAGATTTTTCAACCCTCTTGGAGTTGCCAACCACCTGAGTTTTATTAAAATTTAAGGGCAGAATAACTCAGTAAACTGATTCTGTGAAGCCAACATAGTATAAGCAGGGAAGAGCACGCTAAGCTCAGAACAAGGATCATTTTGGTAAGAGGAAAAAGAAGAAATGTGTTTAAGGTAGAAAATTTACACTTCCTTGTGATATATTTTATTTCTCTTTAATCCACTATAAACTCCATTTATATAATTTATATTTAGGTTAAATCCATTTTAATCCCAATAAGGATTTCTAGACAGAAGTAGCAGATGTTTTAATAAAACATGGTGGGTGTTTTGTAGACAAAGAGGCATCTTTGGTTTCTGTGTACAGTAAAAAAAAAAAAAAAAAACTGCTCAGAACATCTGTAGACCAGGCATAAGGCTCACTGTTTCTCCATTTTGGGTAGAACACCACTGAAAATACATAAATAGGCCAGCTGACCCAGGGACCTCCAACAACCCTGGGCGGGTCTGGGTAAACCACACAGAGGCCGCACAGTGACTTCCACTGCCTACAAGCAGCTGGCCTGCCTTTGGACTCTGGTTAGATGCCCTTGCAAGCTCCACTCCCCCTGGGTGAATCTGGGTAAGCCCAGCAGAGGCTTCACAGTGAATTCTGCTATCTGCAAGCAGCCTGCCTGCCACCAGACCCAGGCCAGCTGACCCAGGGACCTCCATCCTCGCCGGGCAGATCTGGGTAAACCTCACAGAAGCCAGGCAGTGATTCCACTGCCTGCAAGCAGCTGGCCCATCTCTGGACTCTGGTTACACATGATCCATTCCCCCAGGGTAAGTCTGGGTAAGCCCAGAGGAGGCCACACAGTGACTTACACCACCTGCAAGCAGCCTGCCTGCCAACAGACCCAGGCCAGCTGACCCAGAGGGACCTGCACCCACCCCAAATGATTCTGACCTATCCCCCATTGGACTCAGGCCAGAGCCTTGTGGGAGCTCCATTAGTATTTGCATGAGCCTGAGTAAGTGCCACTTAGGTTGTGCAGTAATTTACAGTGTTTTCCAGCACAACAGATATGAGAAAAAAATTCAAGAACCCAAGCACAAAGATCACCACCACAGGAGAATTCAGGGAAAAGAGAAATGGAGCAAAATGAAACTCAATCTCCAGGACTCTACAAAAAAAAAAAAAAAATCAACAAATCCAGGAATTCTTTGAAAAGATTAACAAAATTGACAGACCCCTAGCCAACCTTATCAAACAAAGGAAGGAAAAGGCTCAAATCCATGCTATTAGTAATGAAAAAAGGGGGAATCACCACCAATCCAATGGAAGTCCAGAGGATAATAAACATGTACTTTGGAAATTTGTATTCCAATAAGATGAAAAATGTAGAAGAAATGCAAAGATTCCTAGACACATATGAACTTCCAAAGCTGAATAAAGAGGATATAAAAATGTTAAATACCACAATATCAATTTGTGAAATTGAACATGTAATAAAAAAACCTACTGCTGGGCGTGGTGGCTCACACCTGTAATCCCAGCACTCGGAAGGCAGAGACAGGAGGATTGCTGAGTTCAAGGCTTGCCTGGACTACATAGTGAGCTCAGAGCCAGCCTGAACTACAAAGCGAGACCCTGTCTCAAAAAAAAAAAATTTAAATAAATAGATAGATAAATAAATCGATAAATAAATAAATAGGTAAACCTACTGACAAAAAAATGTCCTGGTCCTGATGGCTTGAACACTGAATTCTACAAAACTTTCAAAGAAGAGTTAATACCACTACTTCTCAAACTCTTTAATGAATTGAAAGGAAGCAGTACTCCCAAATTCATTCCTTGAAGCAACCATTTCCTTGATTCCAAAAGGAGAAAAGGACTCAACCCAAAAAGAGAAGTACAGGCCAATCTCCCTAATGAACACTGATGGAAAAATCTTCAACAAGATACTAGTAAATAGAGTACAGAGAATTATCAAGAAGATCATATACCCTGACCAAGTTGGATTCATCCCAGGGATTCACGGATGGTTCAACATATGTAAATCAACAAACATTATTCACTATATTAAGAGACTCAAAGACAAAAACCATATGGTCATCTCAATAGATGCACAGAAAGCATTTGACAAAATCCAACACCCATTCATGATCAAAACTCCATAGAAACTCGGAACAGATGGACTGTATCTCAACCTAATAAAAGCTATTTACAAGAAACCAACAGCCAGCATCATCCTAAATGGTCAAAAACTGAAATCTTTCACACTAAGATCAGGAACAAGACAAGGATGTCCACTGTCACCACTCCTATTCAATATAGTGCTAAAAATATTAGCCATTGCAATTAGACAATAGGAAGAAATAAAAGGAATAAAGACAGGAAAAGAAGTTAAACTGTTATTATTTGCTGATGACATGATATTCTATCTAGAAGACCCTAAAAACTCTACCAACTGCTAGGTTTAATCACCAAATTTACTAGAATACCTGGATACAAGGCAATGCTCAAAAATCGATCACATTTTTATACACAAATAATAGATTGATAGAGAAAGAAATTGTGGGCTCAGTCCTCTTTACAATAGCATCCAGAAAAATGAAATATCTAGGAATCAATCTAAAAAAGAAAGTAAACCAGACATGGTGGCTCACGCCTGTAATCCCAGCACTCAGGAGGCAGAGACAGGAGGATTGCTGAGTTCAAGGCTTACCTGGGCTACATAGTGAGTTCAGGGCCAACCTGAACTACAAAGTGAGACCCTGTCTCAAAAAAAAAAATGTAAAGGACCTCTACTGCAAAAACTACAACACTCTGAAAAAGGAGATTGAAGAGGAGATCAGAAAATGGAAAGACTTCCCTTGTTCCTGGATAGAAAGACCCAACATCGTCAAAATGGCTTTACTCCCACAACTTCTATACAGATTTGATGCAATCCCAATTGAAATCCCAACAGCACATTTCACAGAGCTAGAGAAAATAATACAAAAATTCATCTGGAACCACAAGAAACTTAGAATAGCAAAAGCAATTCTAAGCAACCTCGACATGGCAGGGGGTATTACAATCCCCAATTTAAAACTCTACTATAAAGCCACTGTGATTTAAAAAAAAAACTGCATGGCACTGGCAGAGTAACAGACATGAGGACCAGTGGCATAGATTAGAAGATCTAGAAATAATGCCATATACAGTAAGCTACCTCATCTTTGACAAAGGAGCCAAACATCCTCAATGGAAGAAAGATAGCCTCTTTAACAAATGGTGCTGGAAAAACTAGGTTTCAACCTGCCAAAAACTGAAGCTAGATCCATCTCTTTCACCATGTACTAAACCAAAATCAAAGAGCGGATGAGAGACCTAAATATTAAAACAGAGGCCCTAAACCTGCTGCAAAACGGGTTCAGTAAAACTCTTGGAGACACTGGCATAGGGAAAGACTTTTATGAACAAAACCTCTATAGCACAAGAACTATTAGAAGAAATCAACAAACAGGGATCTCTTTCTATTAAAAAGCTTCTGCAAGGCAAAAGAAACCATCAGCAAGCAGCAAGGCAACCAACAATATGGTAAAAAAGCTTTACCAGTAATTCCTCAGACAAAGGGCTAGTATCTAGAATATATAAAGAGCTTTTAAAAATCAGTCCCCCCAAATTTAAAGACCCAGTTCAAAAATGGACATCTGAAATGAACAAACACTTTTCAGAGTAAGAAGTAAAAGTAGCTAAGAAGTTTATGAAGAAATGTTCAATGTCACTGGCCATTCCAGAAAAACAGATGAAAACAACTCTGAGATTCTGTCTTACTCCACAAAGAATGGCTGCTATCTCAAAATTAGCCAGCAACAAATGCTGGTATGGTTGTGGAGAAAAAGGAACCCTTCTCCACTGTTGGTTGGAATGTAGACTAATACAACCACTATGAAGATCAGTGTGGAGATTTCTCAAAAACTAGGATTAGAGGTTCAATTTGACCCTGCTATTCCCCTGCTGGGGATACACACAAAAGAATTACAAGATTCCTATCACAGTGACATATGTGCAGCCATGTTTATAGCAGCTCAGTTTGTGATAACTAAATCTTGGAAACAACCCAAATGCCCATCAACTCTAGAGTTGATAAAGATGTGGAGTTTTTAATAAAATGGAGTATTACTCTGCCATAAATAATGAAATTGAATCATTTATATTCAAATGGATGTACCTTCAGGACATACTCATAAGTGAAATAAATAGGTCACAGATGTACAAATGTCATATGTTTTCTCTGATAAGAGAAACAAGTTATAAATGTGTTCTAGATTGCATGATTGATATCGTGAAATAATAAATATTCAAAGGGTAATGGGGCTTAGGGGTAAATAATGAATAAAAAATTAATGTTTAATGCCGGATGTGGAGGCTCACTCCTGTAATCCCAGCACTCGGGAGGCAGAGATAGGAGGATGGCTGAGTTCGCAGCGGCTTGCCTGGGCACCATAGTGAACTCAGGGCCAGCCCGAACTACAAAGCGAGACCCTGTCTCAAAAAGCAAAAAAAAAAAAAAAAAAAAAAAAAAGTTTAAAAAAGGAAACAATGCTTGTGTATATAGGGGTAGGGGGAAGGTAGGGCGGGTAGGGGAGGGGGGGAAAATGAGAATTAAATTGTGTCATATACTAGTACAAATTCTCAATGTGGAGTGTAATTGTGATGTGTATATATAATGTACCAATAAAATGTATCAACAAAAAATACATAATTAAATGTGCATTTTCTTAATGAAATATTCTGACTCAGTCAGTGAATAAACTTTTCCATTTTTCAAAATGTGCTCGCATTTGTTAATCAAGTTTCATTTGTCTCTGTTTCTGAAATGGAATCAATCAACACTGACCCACGTGGCCTGTACCATCCTCCAACCAGTACTGCCAACTCCCTCTGAAATGCTGCTTTTGTAAATGGAAAATAATATTTTTTATCGAGAATGGCGTGATGTTTCAGACTACATGTGCACATGTGGAACAGTTAAATGTGACCAGTTCACAGACAGGGCTTTATGTAGTTATTGTTTTTATAATGAGAACAGGCACTATTCATTGTATGTTCTTCAAGACCAGGATCTATCACCCCCTCCACTCACTCTGCTGAATACACTCTCAACGTATACTCTTCCTGTGATCAGACAGACTTTGGCCAGTGTCTCAACAGATAAAGGGAAGAAGCCTGAGAAAGCACTGGGTATGATGAGATAAGGAAAGGGAGAAAAGAGTGAAGACCATATTGGTCTTTCTCAAATAATGAGGGGAGCAAGAGATGGAGGGAGGGTAGAGAATGAAACTTGATCTCACTAATCAATGAATAGGGCAGTTAAAAATTTGACGTGGATTTGAGCATGAGTTTAAAATCTGAATGTGAATGAGTCGGTTATGTCTGATGATGCCTGAATCCGTAAGTGTGGATAATTCACTCATAAACAGGTCGGTCCTAAGACCATGCTTTCAGGATTTCAATCCTCTCCAAACCCAAGAGATGCCAAAAAAAACTGAGACTTGATGATTTTATTGTCAGGGAAAGGCCCAGGGAGAAAAATACTTCGAACAACCCTTGGAATCAGTGACTTAAGAAAGTTAAATTTTCAATAGAGTGATGGAGCCAGAACCTGCATTACACTGTGATAACTTGAAAAGCAAATACTTAGAAAGATGCAAACTTGGTACTGGTAGCTGCTTCTGGAAAGACAAAACTATGGGTAGGAAATTAAGAAAGTGGAGGTGCTGGAAAATAATTTACATAGAACACTTGGAGACAATGGCAGAAGGAAAGGCTTTATGAACAAAACCTCTGCAGCATAGGAACTAGCAAAAAGAATCAACAACTGAAATCTTATCTTAATAAAAGGCTTCTGCATGGCAACAGAAACCACCAATAGAGCAAAAAGACAACCTACAATGATGGAAAAAAATTTAGCAGCTGTTTCTCAAAAAACTACTATCTAGTATCTATAAAGAACTTTAAAAAATCAACCTCTCTTAATTTAAAGACCCAATTCAAAAATGGGCATCTTAAATGAACAGACACTTTTCAGATGAAGAAATAAAGGCAGTGGAGAAGCATATGAAGAAATGTTCAATATCACTGGTCATTCATGAGATGGAGATGAAAACAACACTGAAATTCCATCTCACTCCACAAAGAATGGCTGCTGTTTCAAAATTAACCAGCAACAAATGCTGGTGAGGCTACAGAGAGGAAGGAACTCTTCTCCACTGTCGGTGGGGATGTAGACTGCTGCAACCACTATGGAAATCAGTGTGGAGATTCCTCAAAAAATAGGATTAGTAATTTCATTTGCCCCTGCTATTCCCCTGTGAAGTATACACATGAAAGAAATAAAAGAATCATACCACAGTGATTTATGTTGGCCCATGTTTATAACAACTCCATTTGTGATAGATAAATCTTAGAAATACCCCAAATCCCCATCAATGGAAGACTGGATAAAGAAGATGTGGTTTTCTTTTATAAAATGGAGTATTATCCAGCCATAAAGAATGATGAGTTATTTATACTCAAAAGGATATACTTCAAGGACATACTCATAAATGAAATAAATAAGACACAGATGTGTAAATACCACATCTTTTCTCTAGTATGAAAAATTGAACATGCAAATGAGGTCCAGAATATATGACAGGTACTGTGAAACAGAAGAAAATATTCAGAAGGAAAAGGGAAAAGGAAAGTAAAGAAGAGAAAGAAAAAAAATTAATAGTAAAAAAAACACATAATTTATATATATAGGATGGCAGTTATACGGAGGGCAGGGAAAGGGGAGAATGAGAATCAAGATGTGTCATGTACTGGCACAAGTTTTCAATGTTGAATGTGAATAATATATGTATAAAATGTACCAATAAAGTCAATTTAAAAATGTTTTCTTGTATGTGTGCACGTGTGTGTGTGTGTGTGTGTGTGTGTATGTGTACACATACCTGCATTTGTTTGGCTTTTTTTATAAATTGTATTCTTTATTGGTACAATTTATATACATCTCAAAATCATGTATAACATTGGGGAATTTGTACCAGTATAAGACACAAGTTAATTCTCATTTTTACCCATATCCCTACCCACCCAGACCTCCTCACCCCCTTTATACATGCTCTTTTATTTTCTTTCTGTATCATATTTATTCCTTCCCCTCATCACATTCCCACACCAAGTTGTTTGGCTCTTATTGTAACAGAAACAACTGCTTTTGAAACCCATTAAAGTAAAAATTGCCAATCACAGAAGTGTGTTTCCAAATAGATCTTTTTTGCTCAGTTCTAAGATTCTGTCCTCTCCCTTCTTTGTTGGAATCTTTTTTTTTTTTTTTTTTTTTTTTTTTTTTTTTTTTTTTTTTTTTTTTTTTTTTTTTTTTTTTTTTTTTTTTTTTTTTTTTTTTTTTTTTTTTTTTTTTTTTTTTTTTTTTTTTTTTTTTTTTGAGACAGGGTCTCGCTTTGTAGTTCGGGCTGGCTCTAAGCTCACTATGTAGCCCAGGCAAGCCACCACGAACTCAGCAATCCTCCTGTCTCTGCCTTCTGAGTGCTGGGATTACAGGCTTGAGCCACCACGCCCGGCACTGTGGTATGTGGTATTGATTGCTGGTGGGCGTGAGTCTCCATGCCCAGCATTGTATGTGGTTACTGGGGATCGAACTCAGGACCTTGCGCTTGTGAGGCAGGTGCCGGAACTACTGAGCCAACCCTCCGGCCCCAAGGAATCTTTCATTTTTTTAAAAATTTGAATCTTTATTAGTACATTATATATACAGATCCTGATCACACACAATACTGAGAATTTGTATCAGTATATGACACAATTTAATTCTCATTTTTCCTCATTCCCCCACCCACCCTACAACCCCTGCCCCTATATACATAAGCTTTGTTTCCCTTTTTTATTATCATATTTTTTCTTCCCCTTGTTATCCCTACACCCCATTTCCCTTTGAATATTTTCTATTTCACAATATGTACCATATATTCTAGAGCTCATTTACATCTTGTCCCCTGCTCAGCTGACTATTAAAAATGCACCACTATGTCCTTGCTTTCCAAGGACTGTAAGTCCCCCAGCTGCCTGGTGAAGATAACTTCAAAGCCCTGTCAGCTAGCAGAACTCTCAGGAAGCCCAGTACAGAGAATGGAGCTAACAGGGTTCAGCCTGTCACTCCAGTAACATGGTGAGGACATGCACCATGTTCACCCTGTAGGCCCTTGAATTCCACCCCACGGTGAGAAAGGTCGTCTCCACCAGGCCAAGTCCCTTTCCTTCAACATTCTCCCTCCTGAAAGTGTGTCTGCACTTCCCTGCATCCCACCTGCCTTACTGAGAAGCCTGGTGATGAACAGTCACCTTGCTTGTGGAGGAACTTGAATTAAGTACTGAGAATGGTTATGAATTTCTTTAGTAAACAGTTTGTTGTATGATCTCTAAAGCTTATAATTTGCATTCTCTGTCACACACACACAAACACACACATGCAACTGCTGAAAAGTTTAGTGTCACATCTGTGCCTCTCCTGGTCCCCACGCTGTGTATAAGTCTAAATAACAAGGTGTTCCTTTGTCTTCTCTTCCTCTACTTCTCTATTTGTTTTCTAGATCCATTTTATCACTCAGCCAACTCATCTTCATAGAATGCTTTACCTCAGTTAAAAAGCAGGGAAGAAATGTCCTTCTATGTGCTGTTTTAATTCTAAACTCACATTATCTGAACTGTTATTTATCATTTCTTTTCTACTTGCTCAAATTGCTGTCAGACCCAAGAATCAAAATACAAGATAAAACAATCCTCCAAGAAACGTCAGGCAATCTTATTTTTCTCTTTAATAAGTTATATGCAGACAATGGTAGTCCTGCCAAAGCTGAGAATTTATTTTTCTTATTCACATGACAGCAATCTATGCATACTAAATTATAATTATTAAAGGCCATTGATAAACATTAGACTTTTTATTATTTTCATTCTATTTATTTTATTTTGTATCTTTAGTGGGATGTAAAATACTGTAGGTCACTTGATCTTGTTAGATTTTAAGTGCAGATTTAGTTGTAATTCTCCAGAGTAAAAAGTGAAGTATATTATAATCCTGTTTCATTATTTACCATCCAAATACCTCTTAAAATTTGTTGTAAAAAATAATGAATTGTTTACATGCTTCTTTCCTTCATTAGTATGTATGCTTCTGGGAAGAAGTTTTACTCATTTGTAAGTCTTTAAAACTAGTAGAAAGTATAAAATATTGTAGATATTTCATAAATATATGAATGAATTTTAACGACTAAAATAAATCATATTTTTACTAATATTCAATCAAGACATTATACTATGAGATGATTAATTATATCTCTTTTATTCACTCTCTTAAAACTTTAGTTTTTATCCCCTGGATCTTCTGCCCCCGATAAATTTTCTTTGCATTATTGAAATTTTTAACCCAACAAAAGCTTATCTCCCCAAAGCATAATCTTTAGAGATCATATGCTTACACAAGATCTAAGTACTTTGGATATTTCTTCTCCTCCTCTTTCTCATCCTCTTCCTCGTCTTTCCTACCCCTCCCTTTCCTCTCCCTCTTCCTCCCCTTTCCCGTCCTCCTCATCTCCCCACTGTCCAATCTGGTCTCAGCCTGAAGGCTCAGGGATACCATGGCCTCACCCTCCCAAGTAGCTGGATCTGCAGCATATGCATCAGTATAATAATGCACATGCCCCGAATCGTTAGAAATAGCCCAACACCTACAAACAAATGCACTTCTGCATGCGTGTACCTAATTATGAAGCCTAAGCACATGATAACAACAAATAAAATTTAAAACTCCTGTCCAACTATCCAGTGCAAGAGATGAGCATGAATATACTCTAATATGATAGATTATCATAAGTGAATCTAAAATATTACAGAGTAAATTTAAAGTGTTTCCACCAAAGCCATTATCAAGTTCAAACCCTTCCAGCCAACTTATTTTTCCTGTGGACCAATGCTCGGGGCCTTCTCGGATTCTTTCCAGTAAAGCTCTCTTCCCACGGAGGAGCCCCAGCAGCTCGCCACTGGGGAGGGCACTGCCACTATCTGTCCACCCGCGACTGACTGGCTGACTTCTGCCGCTCTGTGTCCCCTTCCTCAGAGGAAGTGCCACTTTGCTCAACCTGGCACTACTCTCCTGAGTGGATGGCAAAGGAAGAGCGGCACGACCCAGAAGGCAAGGAGCTGCATCCCCTGGACGTGCCTGACCACTTGACAAGTGTGAAGTATGGACAAACGGACAAATGCACTCCTTGCTCCATTCCCTCATCCTCTTCCCTGAAGTGTGATTTCTTCCAGAGAAAGTCCCACCTGTGGAGAAAATGCCTTCCGGAGGTTTCCTGTTTCTCTTGCCAAGAGTGATTCCCTACGGACCCTTGCTTTTGTTTTCTCTGCACCTCGAGCCCCAACCTTGTGCACCTCCCACAACTCAGAAAGTTCATCCAAATAGAGGAGCCAATCACCACATGTGCATTTACAGGTGTGTATTCTATCAGCCGTGGAATCCCATAATACTTACACACACCCACACTTGTGCTTGCCATGGATTCACTTTAATCCCTCCCTTTGGCTTTGAAGTCTAAAGGATCAGGTCTGAGACAGTACATACTTATAAACTGAACACAGTAATGTTTTCTATTCTGTTTTATACATTTCTCACCTTTATAAGATTATGAACTAAGATAAAAAATTTATGAACTATTTTACTATACTTTTTTAAACATCGTTTCTTTTACTTAAATTTTCGCTGGAAGTAAATTTTTCTCCTAGAAAAGGTAAAAATGCTAAGGAATAAAACTAGTTTCCTTTAACTAAACCCTTAGAAATCAGTTTTAATTTTTGTCTTATAAATGTGTACATATATTTAGGCATCCAAAATCATTAATCATGGAAAATAGTTGATTGGAAGTTATAATGAAGGATATGCTAAAAACTGCTTGAACTCACAAAAAATTATGGCATGAAATTGCAGAAAATGTGAAAAGCTTGGCAAAATTAAAGTAAGAGAAATTTCAAATCTGTGAAAAGAAGTAGCCCTTTGGTGAGCCAGGGGAGGACCTTCCTCTGATGATCAGCCGCACACACTGTAGGCCACTGCCTGATGCAGGACAGCTCATTTTATTGCCACCTATAAATATGCTCAACCCAGAATGACGACAAGGCCATGAAACACGACACTCAGGAGGAAAACAGCCTCCAACAAGGGTTACACACAGTTATTCCTTTGCCAGTGAATTCTGCACTTGACTTTTATGTGGGTTATGTGGAAGGTTAAAAATGTGGGGAGAAATCCTCAAATTTAAAACTACTTTTTCTGTGTGTAGTGCTGTGGTGTGGACACAAACTCATAAATTTATGTATAAATATTACGGGTGTCTTAGTCACTTTTCATGTTGCTGAGACAAAATTCTCAACATTGAAGGTTAAAGGAGCAAAAGTTTATTTAGCTCATGGTTAGTAGAGGTTTCAGTCCAAAACTGGCTGGCTCCGAGGCAAGGTGACATGGCAGAGGGGCATTGGAGAGAAGGCAGGAGGCAGCAGCAGACAGCAGCAAATGACAGTGTCCCCTGTGCTCCCCCCAGGATCCCCACCACAGGCCAGGCAATGTTCACACCAGGGTAGGTTGTCTTGATCTAAGCATCCACCATGAGTCAACCCCAGCCTCACACTGGATCCAGCTACCTCCGCAAAGCCCCACGAAGACCACACGATCCAGTGGTCAGCTGGCTCAAAGGCAGAAGATCATGATAGAACATTGGAACAGAGCTGCTCAGTCACAGCAGATGGAAAGCAGAGAGGGGGACACGTGCCAGCGATGAAGGGGCCTACACCAGATATAAACTCCAAGTCACACCTCTGGGACCCTCCCTGACACCCAGTGTCATAGATGAGTCCCAAGTCAGTCAAGTTGACATGTAAATTCGTCCACCACACAGTCTCACTATGCTTCCCAACCTAGCCTCAAATTTCTAGCTCAAATGATCTCCATGCTTCAACCTCCTAAAAATCTGGAATTATTGGAATATACCACTATGCTTGATTCACCTGACTTAATCATATAACTTCTCCTATGTTCTCCTTAATAATGTGAAGGTCACTGGCTCCACCAGAAAAGAAAATCCTGTAGCCAAAAGAAAGTTATTATGAAAGAAAATTTATATTTAACAATCCCAACTAGACTGCCCAGGGAAGCACGATTTTATATTTAGCTATATTTGTGTAATTTATCGCTACATTGTAAATTATCTGTACTTTCCCCTTGAAATGCCTAATAATAAAATAAGCTTCTGGAATTGCTTTTTAGTAATGGCAAAGGTCAATATTACAACTATCTGGTACCACATACCTTTAAAAACAAACCAGTTTTTTGTCCAACTTTGCAAATGTTATAAGCTATACTAGACAAAAATTAAATTCATAGGGATGATAATAAGTGATTGTGAAAAAACTCAAATGGCTGTGAATACATTAATACTTAAAAGTTTGACACATTTATAAAAATTTACAGAAGATTGTTATATGTAGCTCTTAACTTTAGATTTAAAAATCAGTATTTATGAAATACAGAGCACATGTTCATGCAGATTCTGATTTTTTTAAAATTCATATGTTTTAATAAAGGACAGGACGATTTACCTCATAATGCAAGTTCATTAAATTCTTTTAATAAATAAAATGACATTTCCTACTTCATATTGATTCCCACTTTCACCTATGATATGTAAAATTAGCTTTATATGATTTTCACATGAAACGCATCTAAAAGTAATTATGTTAAAAACATTTGAAAACATTTTCAAAGCATTCTAAATTCTCCTAATTACTTCGAGTGATTACCTCTGATGTTTCTCACTGTGCTGTGGATCCTGCTCATGGTTGGTAGAAAACAGAACTAGCTCACAAATCGAGTGAGCCACTTAGTTCTTTTCCTTGCAGTGACCTGACCATGTCTCCTGAACCCAGGGTTCTGTGTATGACCTAAAGAGCCTGGGGTGGAGCAGCCCCCAACTGCCACCCTTAGTGTGGTTGCTGTAGGCAGTGAGCTTCCACTTTAACCTTTGTGTGGCTGGTTACCTTTCCAGTTTAAGGGTCTTCTTGCTGCCCAAGTGCTTACAAATAGAGGGAAGAAGATTCCTTTCTAAGATTTAAACTTCAAAATCAGTGCATAACTGATCAGAGAAAAGCACCATAAAGCTTCTTGGAGCAACCCACACATCAAGGCCTGTGAGATCCAGGGTGCACTGCAGAGGCTGAGCAGGAAAGGGCCTGACAGCCCATGAGCCTGATAGGGGGCCAGCAGCACAGGTTTTTGCTCCTGCGATCCTGCCCTTCCTCCTCTGACTGCAGATCAGAACGTCATGGGGTAGCATCAAGAAACTGAGCGCAGAGGAGAAAAGAGTCTTGTCGAGAGGAATGGCCTGAGAATCCCACCTAATACAGATGTTTGCTGTGAGAAATTGGTAAGAAAATCATATCCCTCCTGAGAAATGTTGCTTATATGATACTCAGAAACATTTAGAGGCATTGAGTGACAAATATGAAGGAAAGGATTTAGAAATGCTAGAGCAGCCATAGAAGACCCCGCCTAGGGGATGTTTGTGTCCTTCAGCCACTGTTGCTGTACCTGAAATACCATGAGTTCCCAGCAGCTTAAAGTCTTCCCCTTCCTTGGAGCAAGCCTGCATTGCTCACTACTCCAGTAATCCAGGAATGTGTGATCCAACCTCAGTGAGCTAGTGCCAATGAAGATCTAAAACCCAGGCTACTGCATTGACATGTCTAGTAATACAGGGCACTGTCTGGAGAGGCTGGGGCATCGAGACACAGGGGGACACTGGGAAGGAGCAATGACAGCAGGAGGTGCAGACAGCATCCATCCAGGGATGCCTAGGGAAAGCACAAGTAGCAGGACTCCAGGACGGCCTGCAAGTGCTTTGGCCAGCACAACAGGACTGGCAGCAGGTCAAGGCCCATGAAGACTGGAACACACCACAGGAGGAGATGGAGGGAGCAGACCCCTCTCTGCCATCACCACCCAGGCTCCACTGAGGGCCGGCCAGTGGTCACAGATTCTCACAGGAGCCCCTGCCCTGCTGTGGGCTGGGTGTGAGCTGTGGCATCCAGCATCCATTGCAAGTGCCTTTGAAACACTGCCCACCTGCCCCACCCTGACCTGCAGGTTGTCTTCTCTGAAACCAACTCCTGGTGCCATATTATTCAGGTACCCTGCATTGCAAGACCATCTCCACGGCACACAAAGATGCCTCTTTCTTCCCTAAAGGTTCTAGGGTTTGATTCATCTAAATACTTTCTTGATTCTTACTTTACATCTAATAAGAAGCTGTGGGAATCTGTTTTCACTTCTCACATCCATGGGGCCTACAATTAGCTTACACTCACAAATAAGAAGTGTACTTTGTTCTGTGTAATATGAACTTCTCATGAATTAATAAATTAGCATGTTTACATCAACTGAGTTCACTGGGTTAATAAAAATATAACACTCTGCCATCATATATGATGTTAGACCTAAAAAGAAAACGTCTCTACAAAGGCTGAGACTGAGACCTGGGCAACTTTGCATTGACCATTGTAATGTTACCGAGTTGGAGCTGCAGCCACTAGCCCCAGCCTTCCCTGTATGTCTGATCAACAGTCAGAGCTGGGAACATCTCTGGCTACAACAGAAGCAAGTCACCAGGGCCCATGATTTCCCCCGACTCCCTCCTCAGGGAGCCAGTCCTGCAAAACATGCCACCACCTGTCATGGGCCTCACAGCCTTTGGATCCACGCAGTGCTTCTCAGCGTGTAATCCCAGCTACTTCTACAGTGGAATGACTGGCTGCTTGTCAGAATGAATTTCACTCTCAGCCCTGAAGGGAACTGCATGCAACTGAGATTTCATAAACATGATTCTGAAATGTGAGTAACACAGCCCATGGCCCTAATTCCTGGAATGCTGTGAGAATTAGTGTCAAGTCCTTTTTCCCAAAAGTTTCAGCTAGTGCTTCACACCCTGACTGTCCATTTGAGTCATCTCAACATCACGTGTGTCTTCACCTCAGACCAGGTAAACCAGAATCCTGGGAACAGGATTCACACCCCAGAGCTTTACAGACCGACAGGGACCATAAGGTGAACACAGGGCAGAAAAAACACTCTTATTTTTTCCCCTATTAAACTTAAGCACTTAGCACTAGCTCACTGAGGTTGCAACACACATTCTTGGATTACTGAAGTGGTGAACAATCCAGGCCAATTTTTCCCCTACTTAAATTTATTCTTTTTTCTGGGGTTTTGAGATAACTTTGGTATAATCACCCAATTTTGAATTATCTTAAATGTCTAAATTAAAACCACAAAGATGGACCTTTTGGAAAAGTGGCTAATTATCACTGAATTATGTGACTATAAGGAGAAACTAAACTGGCTTGTATATAAACTAGAAGAGGGAAGGCTGTCAGCGTAATCATACTCTGCATCTTTGAAAGCCCTGAAGGCAGGCCACTTCAGGAAATGAGTGAATATAGTGGGACTAGACACTGTCTTTTTTCATGTTACTATCTTATTTTGTTGATGAACACAGTTAAATTTAGAGTCCTGGAATGTTTGCCCTACACTGCTTCGTGTGGTAACCCTACCTCCAAAGGCCAGTTCAGATTTAAAATTTAGTTTCTCATACAACTACTGTGTGTGCATGTGACAAGTAGTCACAGGGTATGCCTGTCCTCACAGAAATATATCCTGTGTTATGCTGTAAACCCTCACAGCATTCTTGTCTCACTCTAGAGAGGAGAAAATAAAACACCAAAGATTTATATGACTTGTACTATGCTATATATCTTGTTAGGAAAACAAGGAGAAGAACTTGATCTAAATTTCAGGTCTTGCATACTGTCATGAGTTAATATGTAGGTTAATAGTTATGATGAGCATCATATTAATTAATTGGTATAGAAGCAAAAAATAATGATCGTTTAGTACGAGACAGACAGTTTTCTGAAGATGAGTTAATGTATCTAACTCTCTTCAGGAAACAAGAAGCAACATGATGCTATCCTCAGTTCAGTGGTAGCAGAGGCTCAGGGGAAAGTCAGCCACGGATGCATGACTACTAGTGGACAGCGAGTATTGCCACATGTGTGGAATGTGTGCGTGATATTACAGGCTTTTATATCAATCCAAATAGGGAAGATATCCATAGATGTAAGTCACAGCATGCAAGGTAGTATTTAACTCATCAAAGATGCCACTGGGTCTAGAAAATTTCTAGCAGAGGGTGCCCGGCAATCCTGTAAGTGAGCCCTGTCTCTCTGTGGAGAAAAACACTCCAGTGCCGAGCTGAGTAGAAGGAAGTCAGAGAAGACATTGTAGAGAAGCCTCGGCTCCAAGCTGAGTTTGCTAATCAGGGTAAATTGTTTTTGTGACTATGAATGACAATTTGTGTTCTATGTATGCACCCACTCACTAGTTGATTAAATATGTATTTGTTATATATCAACCACTTATTGATAAATATTTCTTATAATTTACTTCATGATATTTGTTAGCATAAACTACTCATATCTCACTTCCTCACCCTAAATAGATTGCCAGAAATGCTAAAGGAACTTAAAATGTTAACACTTACAAGAAAAGGTAACACACGTGATAATGAAATAACAAAAACTAAGATATAGCTAGCTCTGTAATAAAGGAAAATGAATTTCTGAATGTTTGCTATAAAACAAAAAATAAATTAATATGCAATTTGGTTTCCAAATTGCAATTGACACTCTTAATTTTGCTGGCATTCTGTTTAACAGAAGAGAATTTTGTTATTCACTCTTGGAAAGTCTTAATTTTTATTTTTTTAAATTAAGGAAAAAATGAATAAAATATTTTGAACCTCTCCACAATAGATTTTCTCATAACTCATGTAACATGAGAATATTTATGCATAATTTCTGTATGTTTAATATGGCAGACTCAGAATTGCCTGGTCAGCCACCAGGTTCTCCCTGGGGCCTTCCTTTCTCCTTGCCCATCCTCACCTTGTTATTTCTGTCTTGAACTCAGTTGTGGTAGATACTTTTCATTCCTTTTGCTTTCTACTTTTCCTTTCTGTTCTTTTTCCATTTCCCTTCCCTTCTCTCTTCTTTTCTCCTTTACTGTCGACTGGACCCAGGAACATCACACTACATCCCCTGCCCTTTTCTATTCTTCCCGCTTTGAGACAGGATCTCACAGTCTGGGCTCCAATTTTGCAATCCTCCTACCCATCTTACCCAAAACTAGGGATACAAGAATGAGCCATCAAGCCCAGCTATGACAACAGAATTTCTGACAGTCATTTTGAGCTATGAAATATTTTCAGCTTTGAAATGAAGTGCTAACTTTATCAGACCAGAAATTATGAACAAGGGAGAGTCCCTGATGAGGACCCACCTGCCTCTTCAACCTTCACTGTCCAAGCTTTCTCTGTGTGAAAGTCTTGTAAACATTTTCTAAGCCAGTGTTCTCCCTAGTCAATAACTCTAAGGGCCAAGTTCAATTTCAAAAATATTCTGTTTTACAAATCAAGTCATAAAGGCAAGCACGACAATATAAAAGAATGAAAATTGTATAAAACATGTAAGTTATTTTATGCAAATAAACAAATTGAAGATATGTTTTATAAAATATTAGAACTAATCATTTTAAATAAAAACTGAAATGCCAAAATTGTTTTAGAAACATTGAAATTGTTTTAGAAACATTGAAAACCAAACTAAAAAACATGGAAAAATTGGGGCATTTTCAAAGAATTTACTCCAAGAAAAATGTGAGGTTCAGAAAGAGACAGAGAAATTCCTCCAAAGTTTTTAATAAACAAGTTTTCTTCACTTTTAAACATTCAGAAGGTAAACTGGGGCCAGCACGCAGTTGGTGGGGATAATAAGAATCAAAGAACATTATGTACATGTCTGAATCCACCAACATGACACTCACTAATCTGCAAAACCAAATGAAGAGTGAAAAAATACTTGAAAACTGAAAAGTCCAGAACTAGTCCCACTGAGGTACCCCAGCCTATGGTCTGACAGATTTTGTCTTTGTTTCCTGCCCTTTTCATTTTTGTAGTATTTCATAGGCAGATGGAAAATTACAGGACAAAACCTGAAGTGTCATCCCAACTGAATTTGTCCAAGTCACATTTCCCCAGAAATTCCCTGCAGTGTCTTCTGTCTTACTCATCATAGACCAGCATGGGTACAGGTAACCCCTGCCCAGGAGCCACTGGGGTGCACCAGAAGGAGAGGGCACAAGGCCCAGGCTCAGCCCTTCCCAGAGACCCCAGCACGTGGACCACCCTCTGTTCAACCATAAACTGAGTTCAGGGGCTTAATTTCCTTAGATGATTTTATTTTGGACACCATTTCACCTCCATTGGGCAGAAAAGCAACTCAGTATCTGAAAGGTGTGCCACACTGCCAACCCAGCAGGGCTACATCACCATTTCTCTTCCAGAGGTGGTAAATCATTACAGTGTGTACTAATAAAAGGTGAAGGGAAATGTATTAGAAGCTCAATGACAATTATGTGCGGTAAGGACAGAAGTGCAGAGCTGTAATACGTCCTTCTTTTGAGACTACCACAAGCTCAAAAAAGAACACAAAATAGCACCTGTGCAGGAATGGCACCTGAAGTAGAATCGACAATAATATTAATTTAATATGTAAATATGTATTTGTTACTTTTATTATTATTCAGATGAGTAATTCCCGATATACATTATCTTTAAAATCATACTATGAATTCTATTCAAACCTAACTGTTGAGCAGCATCGACTCAACTAAGGAGAAAAATCTATCAATAACATAAGACAATATTTGTGAGTACTGAGATGTTTACATGGATTATTTAATCTCAAAAGGAGAGTTTGATCCCTGTGGTTTTGTAGTTTTTAGTGTTGCTCCTTCATTATCCGCTATTTAGTGACAGAACTAACCACAGAGAGGTGGAGTAGCTTAATCCAGGACATTAACACAACAAAGCCTGGTCAGCGAAGGCTTAATTCCAAGGCTGTATTTTTAACTGCCCCTGAATTCCTCCAGCCACCATAGGCTCTCACAAGAAAAAGTTATTGAGGAAGAAAAGCGAAATAGTGTGGCCCAGGCTGTGTGTCTCTCTTGACTGTTAAATATTCAAAAGGTGAAACAACAGGCACAGAACTGTGAGCGCAGCAAACATGGAAGTAACTCTGACACCAGCTGGATGGTAGGGGCTGGAGTCACGCAACCAAAAATATTTTCTCTGAGATTTTAAAAGATATGTCACACACTTGAGAAGGTGTGTGAAAATGAGTGTCTGGGAAAATGAGTGTCTGTACTTTTTAGTTTCTGAGTTGGAAGGTTCTTCTAGCAGCCAGTACACAGAGGTTTGAAGAATGATTTTATAAACAGCAATATAGCTACTCTTGCCAATTAACAAATTGTAAATTTCCCATGTAATTAGAAGTTTTCTTAGAAGGAGACAAGAAGGCCTTTTAAGTAAATACACCTGGGAAGATTCCTAAACTTCAGCGAGAACTGTGAAAACTTGGGAGAACTAATCATACTGTAGTAGCACCGTCTCCCCTTTATGAAACATGTACATTTTCCCCTTTAGTTCAGAAAGACTAATCATGATTTTAAGAAGTAGTTCAACTCACTCTCTCTAATCAGCAAGATTTTACTCTAAACACAGTGACCACATCTATAAAACTTAAGCTCCCCATTCCTCTCAGAAGGAGTAAAGGATAAGCACTTGAAGACAGCCATCCACTCACCTGTGGGACAGACTGCAGCTTTGCGGATGGAAGCTTCAGAGGAGAGAGAGCTCCCTTCCCACCGCATCCATAGAGCTCTCTGCTCTCAGCATGCCGTTAGACCAAAGCATCACTTGTTCAATAAAAACACCAAAATGCATGGTAGCTCTTCAAGTGCCAAGACTGTCTCCTTAGAAAGCTCTTTTAAAAGTGTGATCATGATATGTATATACAATGAACCGATAAAGATAAATTTTTTTAAATTACATTAGAAACTGGGTCTCCATAAGCTGTTCATTAGAGAATACTGGACAAGGAAAAAGTAGCCTTCTTAGTCCTTCACATAGGGAAGGACATTTTCAATACTGTATCAGTGTAGAATATGAAATGCAAACATTTAAAAGTTATTAAGCTAATTATGACAGTGACCATGTTTATGAAGCACTTGATATTTTCCAGCACCTTCTAATCTATATCATGTCCCCCTTTGCAGAGTAATCATCAACGCTTAAAGTGATTTGCCTAAAGGAGCACAAGTAATTAGTGTATAGTCTTTATAACAACCTGACTCAGTCCCTACTATGGCGCACCTGATTGTCTCTCCACAGTCTCATGTGGGCAAAGGCGGGGCTTTTGGAGGTGGCTGGATCTAGAGTGGGTTAAGGTGCTGGATCTAGATGCTGGGGTTAAAGTGCTCTGCTTTGGACAGTCCGAAGGAATGCAGCCCAAGTGGGATAAAAGAGGGAGATAGGCTGGTATGGTTGCTTCTGCTTTCTGCCTGCTGTGCTTTGCCATGAACAGTTTCTCCTTCTCTGTGATGCCTTCTGCCCACTGCCCTACCTTGGAGCTAGCTTGCTATGGACTGAAACCTCTACACACTGTGAGCCAAACAGACCCTTTCTCCTTTAACCTTGGTTTTCAGGTATTTTGTCTCAACAAATAGAAAAGTAACTAAGATAATTGCCTTCCCTCTCTATGAGTTTGGCCTTACTCAAAGAAACCATTACCAGAGCAAGCAAGTTGTGTCATGATGGGCTGCTGTGGTGAGTTTATTCTCTGCCGTGTTCCAGTCAGGATCCTCAAAACTCAAACTCTGACATCGCTGGCCCCTCACCTTCCCCACCAGGCTGCAGGCTGGGGTGCTCCCTCCACTCCGGACTCTGCGCTCCTTTGCTGAACCCCAGCTAGTATTGCCATGAACTTCCAAAGGCTGGAAAACAAAGGCATCACCTCATACATGCAGCAACAAAAATGGGCCTTTATTCTTTGGAAATCCTTACAAATGTGGCCCCTATAAAGTGAGAATTTGTTGTTTATAATACCACCAAATCATTTCTGTCCTCTGCCACAGTCACAGCAAAATATTAGAGTAAGCAGACAAAGAACCATCAATTTGTATTGCTCCAAGCTAATGGAATTATTACCTATCTCAAGATGGTCCTTGAGATATCCAAATCTTTAGTTCAGATATGTAACTAAATTGCCAGTTTAAAGTGTACCGAGGTCTTGCCCTCATTGTATGTACTGAAAAGAAAATCCAAATAAATATTTTAAACTTCTCAAGGTAGCAAGTCACTAAAAAGTCTATTTTATCATCTGGAAACTTGGAAATGAGATGAGTCCCTTCCTAATATACACTAAAGAAGTTGGTCTTTCAGGAGGCAGAGACAGGAGGATTGCTGAGTTTGAGGCTTGCCTGGGCTACATAGTGAGCTCAGAGCCAGCCTGAACTACAAAGCGAGACCCTGTCTCAAAAAAAAAAAAAGTTGATCTTAATCCAGCATAAATTTATTCAAAATCATTTTTCTATATCTGTGAAAACTTGACAAAAGTATAGAACTAGTTGCTCCAGAGGTCAGAAAAAGAATTATGACTTTCTCTGAAAGTTTGTTTCATGACAAAATATGCTCAATAATTTTTCTGCTTTAATTTTATTAAGTGTAACTACTCAGTATATAGACTTACACATAGCTCTGATTATCTGTGACCAGGTTAGAAAACTTTTGTTTTGTTTTTTGAGACAGGGTCTCACTTTGTAGTTCAGGCTGGCCCTAAACTCACTATGTAACCCAGGCAAGCCTCAAACTCAGCAATCCTCCTGTCTCTGCCTCCTGAGTGCTGGGATTACAGGCATAAGCCACCACGCCCAGCTAGAATGCTTTTTAGAACCATTTGCTTTCTCTACAGTGGATAGAAATTACAAAGCCTAGAGTACAGTAATCAAGAAATGGATAATTACTTAGAACAAGAACCCTAGAGGTTATATGAGGAATAAGGAATTATTTAAATGACATGATCACTAATTACTACATAAAGCTGAGTTTTGACCCAACAGCTCAGGGCCCGCCGTGCCGTGATTCCAGTGGACTGGGAAACTTGCGGCGGACAGACCAGACCCAGCAGCTCCGGGCCCACCGTGCCGTGATTCCAGCGGACTGGGGAACTTGTGGCGCATGGACCAAACCCAGCAGCTCTGGGCCCACCATGCCGTGTTTCCAGAGGACTGAGGAACGAGCAGCGAGCGGACCGGACACAGCAGCTCCGAGCCCACCATGCCGTGCTTCCTGCGAACTGAGTGAGCAGCACGCAGACCCGGCTGCAGGGTGCAGTCCATTTCCAGTGGACTGAAGGCCGCCCAGCAGCACACTGTATCCTGGAGCTGTGCAGTGAGGAGTCAGACATAGAGGTAACTCATAAGCTCAAAGTATCCAGTATAGAATCTAACAAACCTTTTTTGTCTTATTTACTGTGTTCAATACTGATATTGGCATTTATTGTATTATGGTAACAAACATGATGTGATTGTTCTGCTCAAATACCTACCACGATGTGTCAGGAGTGAGAACTCTCAAGGGTTATTACAGATTCAAGGAGGACCCCCCAGGAAAGTGCTGCTTCCAAGGGGCCCCAGATAATAAAAAGAGACCTGCAACAAACAATGTCCTTTCATCAGTTAAAGAAGAGCATTAAAAACAAAGACAAAGTAGAAATGGGAAAATACACTAAAAACCAGACACAAAGATCACCACCACAGAGAAATTCAGAAAAAAGGGAAATAGGGCAAACTGAAACTCAAACACCAGGACTCTTGGAGATCTAGTAACTAAAGCAGATCTAGTAAAATGGAAAACAGAACTCATCTCTGAGATCAAAACAGAGATACTGTCCTCAGTGAAAGACTTCATTAAAGAAGAGATCAGTGAGATGATTGAATCCAAGTTAGCAGAAGCAATGGAACCTTTTAAACAGCTTCAAGCAGAACTCCAGGGAATGATGAAGGAGAATGAAAGCTTGCG
>PVIC010011076.1:0-42119 GCA_004025085.1 Thryonomys swinderianus
AAAAAAAAAAAAATTTAACAAATTTGATAATTTATTAATTTGTTAATGAATTAAAAGGTATAATTAAAAATACTCAAAGGAAGAAAAATAAAGAAAAAGTAATAGATTTGTGGAAAGATGCCCTAATTATGTATATGTGAAATACTACAAAGGTTTTTTTTTCATTTTAGAGACACAGAATGATAACATTCATCATAGGGGATCTGTGCACAAACATGTTATATCTTGCTTTTTTTTTTCACCAATCCCCTTCCCTTCCTTGACCTTTCTTCCCTTTTTTATTTACAAAGCTTTTTTCCATTTTTTTCTTTCTATTCTTTTTTAATTTACCCCTCCCCCCCTTTGTTCCCTTTCTCATTTGAAAATTTTCTTCCTGTTTCCTAATATCTGTTATATATTTGGTTTTTTTACACCATATTACACCATATTGTAAAGACACCATATTAGAAAGTTTTTAAATGATAAATTCTCCAGATTATTTTATCCTAATATTAAACTATAAAATGAAATTAAAATATCAGTATTTAAAGATAAGCACTTGGGCGGGAGATTTAGCTCAGTGGTTCCAGCGCCTGCCTAGCAACCTCAGGTCCTGGTTTGATCCCCATTAACCATACAACAATACTGTCATGGTGACTCATGCCCACCAGCAATCAGTACCACATACGACAATGCCCAGCATGGTGACTCATGCCTGTAATCCCAGCACTCGGGAAGCAGAGACAGGAGGATTGCTGAGTTCGAGAGGCTTGCCTGGGCTACACAGTGAACTCAGGGACAGCTTGAACAAATCCTGTCTCAAAAACATTAAAATAAAATTAAATTAAAAATAAAGATATGCAGTAAACATGCAGAATTTCATGATTATTTCCTAAAATCCATTCTTAAAAATTTAATGACTAAATGGATATGTAAAATCAGATCAAAACCCAGCAATGTTTCCTCATTTCCCCACTTAAGTAAAAGTCAGAAATCCTTTTAATGACCTCTAGAACGAAACACTCTCTTTCTACTCCCCCATCACTGCAGACACAGTGGCTTCCCTACTGTTAAATCAGACAGGTTCTGCCAGACAGTTCCCTTCTTTAAAGCCTCTGCACTTCCTGGACCCTCTGTGCAGAGTGCATTTTCTTCAGAGAGAAGGCCACAGGGTAACTCCCTTCTCTTGTCTTTGCTTTGATCTTACCTCTCAAAGAGTTACTGCTCACTATGACCCCTCGACCTATGCAAGAAGGTCCTGGATCCTACACTTGAATTTCTCTCATAAGACAAATGCCTCTTACGTTGTTTTACTAAGAAACAAATAGGTTATCTGTCACACTTGGGCTCTGGTTACGGAGTGAGCATTATTATAAACTGTAACTTTAAACATCATCTTTTGGGCCAGAGGATTAGCTCAGTGGTTCCGGCGCCTGCCTGGCAAGCGCAAGGTCCTGAGTTCAATCCCCGGTAACCACATACAGTGCTGGGTGGGGTGACTCATGCCCACCAGCAATCAATGCCACATACCACAGTGCTGGGCGTGGTGGCTCACGCCTGTAATCCCAGCACCCCGGAGGCAGAGACAGGAGGATTGCTGAGTTCGAGGCTTGCCTGGGCTACATAGTGAGCTCAGAGCCAGCCTGAACTACAAAGCGAGACCCTGTCTCAAAAAGAAAAAAAAAATCATTTCTTTCATACCACCTATCAGTTTCTAACAAACTGTACAATTTACTATGCTTATTTTTATTGTCACTCACATTTGTTTTGTTTTGTTTCGAGACAGGGTCTCACTTTCTTATAGTTCAGGCTGGCCCTGCTCTCACTATTTAGTCCAGGCTAGCCTCAAACTCTTGGTAATCCTCCTGCCTCTGCTTCCTGAATGCTGGAATTACAGGCATGAGCCACCATGGCCAGCATTGTGGTATGTGGTAATGAGTGTCAAACTCAGGACCTTGTGCTTGCCAGGCAGACACTGGAACCACTAAGCTAAATCCCTGGCCCATATTGTCACCCACGTTTAGACTATTGGGCCCACCTAGGTAGTAATCTTTATTTATGTTGTTTCATAAAAGCCAGAACAGTGCTTGACACTAAGTAGACACTTGGTAAATGAGTAAGTTAACTGTAATTTTGAGATGCAGTTGTATAGCTTATGGCTACTCCAATGCACTGGGACAAAAATGGGATTGTGAAGTAGCAAAAGAACACTATTCTGCAATGCCTGTAACTTGTAACAAGGTCAAAACAATGCAAATGAAGCCAGGCATGATGGTGCATGCCTGTAATCCCAGTAGAGGCAGGAGGATTGCTGCAAGTTCAAGGCCATGGCTGGCCTCAACTACATAACAAAGCCCTGTCTAAAAAAACAAAAAACTGTGCAAATGACTAAATTTATACATGTAACTGAAGACCAAATAATTGCTGTTTTAAAAAATTATGGGCATAGGCCAGAGATTTAGCTCAGTGGTTCCGGCACCTGCCTTACAAGCACAGATTCCTGAGTTTGATCCCCGGTAACCACATACAATGCTGGGGGTGGTGACTCATGCCCACCAGCAATCAATACCACATACCACAGTGCCAGCCAGGCCTGGTGGCTCACTCGGGAGGCAGAGACAGGAGGATTGCTGAGTTCGAGACTTGCCTGGGCTCAGGGCCAGCCTGAACTACAAAGCGAGACCTTGTCTCAAAAAAAAAAAAAAAAAATGGACAAACATGTTTAGTTTGGGAATGCTCTACTTGATTAGGTGGTATAATAAATCAAAATGTGTTTTTTAATGAGAACCTTGAAACTTCACTGAAGTGGTCATAATGTCTCCATTAAACTGGTAATAACATCTACTTCTTTTTGTAAAACTTACCGATTAGAGAGGGTTTTTTGTTTTGTTTTTTAGTTTTTGAGACAGGGTCTCACTTTGTAGTTCAGGCTGGCCCTGAGCCCAGGCAAGTCTCGAACTCAACAATCCTCCTGCCTCTGCCTCCCAAATGCTGGGATTATAGGCATGAGCCACCACACCTGGCATTGTTGTATGTGAAACAGGGGATTGAACTCAGGACCTTGCACTTGCTAGGCAGAGGCTGGAACCACTGAGCTAAATCTCCAGTCCCAGATTAGAGTTTAATAGAAGTCTTTTTATGTAATTTTCCTATATAAATCTCTGATAGCATTTTAAATTTCCCAAAGTATCTACATTTTACTCAAGAATTCATGTTATTACATTAAATGAAGAATTGGAAACTTTGAAAAAGTTATGATAAGCCCTTTTCAGCCAGCTAGAAGTGTTAAAAAAAAAAACCCATATTTTCTAATTTGCTGTGAAAATCTCATGCTGAGTGTGTGTTAATGTTCTATGTAGTTTCATATGTAGGAAAAATTGCACTGTGGTCAGTGATCTCATTAATTCTCATAAAAGTTTTCTTTTTTAAAAAAAATTCTGATGTTTTTCTGTTTACCATGGAAATGTAATGCTGTATGATAAAGTCAAACATTAGATGAATATACAACATAGGCAAGGAAGTGAACTGTGAACTTTATCCCAATGATAATCACTAGTAGAAGATATACATCCCTGTAGATGTTGCAGTACACAAAACACCATTATTATTCTTGTTAAAACTGTCACTATAACTGAGGAAAGAGAGATTTAAGTCTATTATTGAACAGACAAGTGATGCACTTAGCACTGTGTATTTGAGTAATAATATTTGACTATCTTAACTCCCTATACATTCCCAAGATCAATGAGTTTCTGATCAACTTTTACCTTTAACCTACATAGGCTGTTTATATTGGAAGAGCAAACTAAATCTACCCCCATACAATGGGGAGTTAAAGAATAAAAGGAAGTTACTGAGTATGGTGGCTCACACCTGAAATCCCAGCTTTGAGAGGCAGAGGCAGGAGGATTGCTGAATTCAAGGCTTGCCTGGCCTACATAATGAGCTCAGGGCCAGCCTGAACTACAAAGCAAAACCCTGACTCAAAAATAAATAAATAATTTTTTTAAAAAAAAGGAAATTAAGAAAATTAGCATTAACAAAGCAGGTTTTCTATCCAGCCCTAATTATATAGCTTCAAACCCAGGAAGTCTGAGAAGATGCAAGGTTGTGAATGCTCTCTAAAGTTCTAGTAGTTCACTCAAAAGAAAATTATAGAAACCCAATCCAGTCATCAACATATTCACAGAACAGAGCATTACCTCACCAGTTCAAAGCAGGAGATGGATAGGGTGAGGCAAGGGGTACCATCTCAAGGTAAGAAACATGCATATAATTGCATTTATTTCACTGTTTACTCAAAAAATGTGTTTTAGATGGGCATGGTGGCTCACACCTCTAATCCCAGCACTCGGGAGGCAGAGGCAGGATGATTGCTGAGTTTGAGGCTTGCCTGGGCTACATAGTGAACTCAGGGCCAGGCTGAACTACAAAGTGAGAAAGAAAAAAAAAACAGTATCTCACTTTGTAGTTCAGGCTGGTTCTGAGCTCACTAAGTAGCCCAGGCAAGCCTCGAACTCAGCAATCATCCTGCCTCTGCCTCCCGAGTGCTGGGATTACAGGCATAAACCACCATGCCCAGTGTTTCAAAAAGATTTTTAATAGGTACACTTTCTCTATCATTTTATGGACACCACAGTTTGGGGCCATTTCAAAAAACTGTTCCTAACCACCTAGACAGAATCCACTAATAAGATTGCAAGGTTGATCCATTAGTTTAGTCTTTATTCTATCACTGGGTAGTTTCTCTATGGAACTTTAACAGATTGAGCTCCACAGGTAGTTGAAAGACATGCCAGGTCTGCTGGGATTTCAGACAAGCAAGCAACTACAGAGGTGATGAGGGTCATGGCAGTGTCATGTGTAGGACTCTTTAGAGCACCGTGAAGGGAAGTGCAAGCCCATCTCAGGTCCAGAAAGGCTTCTTAGAGCTGGGGATAAATGTCTATGCCTATAATCCCAGCACTCTGAGAAGTTGAGGCAAAAGATTGAAGCCCAGCCTGAGCAACCTAGTGATTTAGTGAGATCCTGTCCTAAAAAATAAAATTAAATTGCCAGGTGTGGTGGCTCATGCCTGTAATCCCAGCACTCGGGAGGCAGAGGCAGGAGGATTGCTGAGTTCCAGGCTTGCCTGGGCTACATAGTGAGCTCAGGGCCAGGCTGAACTACAAAGCGAGACCCTGTCTCAAAAAAAAAAAAAAAATTAAATTAAATTAAAAAATGAAGACTTGGGATATATCTCAAGGTCCTGGGGTCCAACCCACTGCAAAAAAAAAAAAAAGGCTTTGGCAAAGGCTAACTCTAAACTTGACACTTAGAGGCTAAAGAGGCTTTGGACAGACCAATTTTCTTAAATGCATGCCTTCAGTGCCTCCAGTTTAGGATAACATTTTAAAAATAAGATCAGAGTAGTGTGTTTTCCACAAAAGACTGTCCTTTATTCTGAAAATATGCCCTTTCTGCTTGTTTTAAAAGTTCAGTAACCCTTTATAAGATAGAAATATCAGTTTGATATGTCTTTGCAGTTTCTTCTTGACCAATCAGTCGGCAATAAAGAGTTGGCAAGCTAATTGCTCCTTTGGAAGGGTTTGTGCACTGATTGGTTAATGTTGTCAATATAGTTGTTGGTATGTACTATAGTGGGGGGAAGGGATGAGAGTGAGAGAGAGAGAGAGAGAGAGAGAGGGACAGAGAGAGAGGGAGAGGGAGAGGGGGAGAGAGAGAAATCTTTACAATCCAAGTGCTCAGAAACCACCAGAAGCTTGGCCAGTTCAAGCAGGAAGGGTATTGTAAGCCTAGGCTACTCCTGTGCCAGCAAGATTTCAGTGCTACTTGGTGCTTGTGAGAAACAGTCTCAAGCCACACCCCAGACTCACTGAGTCAGACTTGGCATTTGAATAAGATTTCTGGGTTATTTCTATGCACATTAACATTTTAAAAGCTCTATTCTAGGAAAGGGATCAGCATATGTGAAGACCAATGAGAGAGATCATGGTGGTTTAAAGATCCTTTGAGAAGTAGGAAGGATCAAGACAAGCTTCCAGACAATGTGCCAGAGGTGCTGGGAGGGCAAGGAGGAGGTTGGGTGAGGATGATTTGTATTTTCCCTCTCAACAATGTGACTGAGTACTGTTAGCCCCATATGTCATCCTGCACTTAAACTAAGTCATGATCCATATTGCTTAAAATATCCAGCCACTTACTGATGAACCTCTGAACATAAACTGATAAGGAATGGAATCTTAGGCCTATTGTATGGCAATTAGTAAGATACTGATTAAGCCTTTGGAACTACAACAGATCACGCTGGTAGAAAGTCTTCTAATAAGGACCAGACACTAATGAATAAAAGTCTACTCAGAGCCAGGATGGTGCTATGTCATGCTGACAGGAGTCAACCTGTCCCACACAACCACTTTGTCTCAGTCCTCATCCTACACCTGCATGAAATTTGCACTGAATGATCAAAAGGCAGTCTTGCTCTTTTGTTATAAATAAGGATTTAAATTAAAATATGCATTTTTTTCTCTTATCAACTAAAATGTAAAGAACATCTCAAGTAACTGAGGCAAACAATCTAATTGTCTCTCCTTGTTCCCTTATTGCTTACAGCATCTCTCTTGTTGTTTTTTTAAAAAATTGTTTCTCGGGGCCAGACATTTAGCTTAGTGGTTCTAGTGCCTGACTAGCAAGCACAAGGTCCCCGGTAACCATATACAACAATACTGGGCATGGTGACTCATGCCCACCAGCAGTCAGTACCACATACCACAATACTGGATGTGGTGGCTCACGCCTGTAATCCTAACACTCAAGAGGCAGAGACAGGAGGATTGCTGAGTTCGAGGCTTGCCTGGTCTACATAGTGAGCTCAGGGCCAGCCTGAACTACAAAGTGAGACCCTATCTCAAAAAAAAAAAAGTTTATCTTTTCAAATACACTTTGAATTTATTACATTGTAGTGACTATGTTTGGCTGTTGTGTGTCCTACTGTCTGAGATAGTAGCTGCTCAATAATTCTGGTTGGGAAACCAACCACCAGAATATAAAATAAAGAAGACAGAGATTCTAGAAATCAGAGGAAAACAGTTCATTTTAATAAGATATATTGAAGCATGCTTATAAATGGTAAACCACATTCAATAAGCAAAGCATTTAAAAATGTCTGGAAAAAAATAAAATAAATAAAAATGCCTCACCCTATTTAATAATATAACCCGGATTTCTGTCTGGTTTTTTTTCTATCTGTATTTTTAAAAGCTCATCATGTAATTTCATTTGTGTAGGTGAGGTGGGTAGTTTATACAGCAAACACAAGGTGACATCTAGGTGAAGTGGACTCAGTCCTCAACTAGATGCCAACTCTGGGCCAGGAGGCAGTCTAGGGAAGTGCACTCAGTCCCTGAACAATGAGGAAGGGGCATGTGACAGAGTGCTATGGTCCTGGCAGTGGACTTGGTAGCCCCACAAGTTCCCCTTTGTCTAACCTCTCCTGAGTTCTGTGTGACTTCAGGAAAATACTCCTCTTTGCTATCCCATCCTCTTAACCATTCCCTGTTTCCCACGCACTTTCCCAGATACTCATAACCTGGAATGAGGAGGAGGAGGAGGAGGAGGATGATTATGATGATGATGATGATAGCACTGCTGTTGTTTGTGTTGTTCGGACTATTGAGTTCTTTCTCCAGATATTAAAAGCATCAGCCAGGAAATTTGAAGTCCCCAAATCAAAGCAGTAGATGACCAGGAAATGTATTGTAAGGTACCATCACAGGACATCTTACCTGCAGGATAACCTCTCCTGGGTTGTTTCCCGTGGAGTCTATAGTACCTTTTCTGCTTCTCAGATGCTGACCAATAATAAGGTCTAGTAGAAGAGCAAGGGTTTCCCGATGAGTTTGCAGAGCAGCATTTGGTGGCAGCTGTGCTCTGCTAATTGTTGGAAACCTGGCTTTTAATCCTGGATTTTCCCTCTGCCACACCAGGTGTAGGCAGTCCAAGCAATAAGTTCCTTATGTATTATAATAGCTGCCTCTTACTAGAGAAGTGGTATGAGAACAGTCATCACTGGGGAGAACTCATTTTTAGATCAGTTCTACTCAGATACACAGTAGACGACCGATAGTAAGACAGTCTTTGAACACTAGGGACTGGTTTGATCAAAGAATGGTGATACGGCAGGAATGGTTGAGTGTCAACAGTATTTACCTCCAGTGCTGCCAGGTGGCATAGGTGCCACCTGTGTTTATTACTGGTAGCTCCCTGGCCAGATGCCTAAGAAAATACGTATGGATTATACTACCTGAAGGAAAACAGACAGGAAAAAACATCTCCCTCCAAGCAGACTCCTTTTAACACCATCCATTGTACTCACTATTTCCCCTCTAATTAGAAATGCCAACTTTATTGCATATTCAATTCCTTCCTGTTTTTCAGGTTGTTTCTGAGCTCTCTAGGGTAGCAAAATATAGATCTAGAAACTAGTGGCCCTGATAATGGATCTTATTTTTTTTCAGAAGAAACTGCCATCTCATTTTCCTCGGATTTAACTGCTAGTAGCCTTCAGCCTCTCATATTTCTGGAAGATCTGTAATAGCTCCCAAATTCTCTGTTTCAGACATTTTTTTTTTTTTTACCAACTACTTCCTCATTCTCAGAGAGTAAACAGAGGAAGGAGAGAAAATATATCCCATTCAATATTACTTTATTATTCTATATGAAAAAAAATTGGTAGGCTTGCCTGATAATGCTCTCCTTGGTGGAGAATCAATAACATAGACATTTTAAAACGTGAAAAACAGGAATGTAGGGTGTGAGAGCTAAAAGTTGATGGATCAGTTCTAAGGGAAAGAAGCTACTTTGATTTATTACCCCGTAAAAGTGTCATGCTTTGGCACCTACATTATTATAATGACTATAACCACATCCTTGCCACACCTAACGCACCAGCAAGCCAGAAGCAATTATGGGAAATAGGTTAGAGTAATTATGCTAATATTCTAACTGATACTGCCTGGACAGGATGCGCACACACCATGTAGGACTTGCCATCCATTTTGTTTTGTTTTGTTTTTTGTTTTTGAGACAGGGTCTCACTTTGTAGTTCAGGCTGGCCCTGAGCTCACTATGTAGCTCAGGCAAGCCTGGAACTCAGCAATCCTCCTGCTTCTGCCTCCTGAGTGCTGGGATTACAGGCTTGAGCCACCAAGCCTGGTTTGCCATCCATTTTTTCTTTTTTTCTACTCCAGGCTCAGGGCTTTCTTAGTGCCTATTCCTTTATTCATAGCAAAAGGTCTCCACTGCTGCTATGTTTTTAAATTCTACCAACACATTTCTTATCATCCTTACTGTCCTGGAATTCCACTTCTTTCTCAATGTTTTTTCTAATCCAAATGGGAAGGATAAAGTATTGTTACACTTTGTCCCTTGAGGAATTCCGCTTAGCTTCCTCTGACAGTGGATCATGAGTCCAATTTGTGGCCTTGCAGATATGTTCAGAGTACCCTAACACCTCAAAGAATGCTGGGAATTATGCTAATACAGATAGTACCCTTTTTTGAGGTTACCAGAATGCTTCCATTGTATTGCTGTATTAGCGTGAATGTGAAGATGCATTTGTTATTTATTGATGATGAAATTAAAATTAAGTAACTTACTGTGAGTAATCAGCAAAGCAGGGTTGATACTGAGGTTTCCTGACTCCAACTTCCCAAGCAGATTACAACAGTGATAACTACAAAACTTACCAACTAGATATCTCAAGAGAATTTCTTTGTAGACGCATTTTTCTAGTATCTAATTTTAGATTTCAAGTGTTACTAGAACCATCACATTTCAACCAGTTTGCAACTTCTGTGGAAAATATACTTTTCCTACAAGGAAGAGTCAAATGGCCTTGACAGAGTCCTTTGTTATGCTTTAATTAAGTAAAATTACTCCAAGGGAATTCATGTAAGTCTATGTTACTACACTGAACATGCACATTTAACATGCATAATTTCTTCTGATGAAAAAGAATAGGAGTTAGAATTATCTTATGGTTCAGAAATTCCACTTCTAAGTAGGTACCAAAAGATGTGAGCATGGGGTCATGACAAGGTATTTCTATACCCATGATCACAGCAACATTATTCACAATAATCAAGGGTAGAAACAGTCCAAGTGTCCACCAATGGGTGAATGTCTATCCATACAAAAGAATATTATTCAGCCTTCAGAAGAAAAAAAATCTGACAGACTACAAAGGGATCAACCTTAAGGAATCATGCTCAATGAAATAAGCTAGTCACAAAAGGGCAAGTGTGGTATGATTCTGCTTACATGAGATATCCAGTGAAGTCAAATTCATAGAGATAGAAAGTAGAAGAGTGGTTTTAAGGAGCTAAGGAAAAGGGTCAGTGAGGAGTCAGTGTTTAACGGAGACAGAGTTTCAACTGAAGATTAAAAAACACTCTAGAAGCTGGGCATCACACCTGTAATCCCAGTACTCAGGATGCAGAGGCAGGAGGATTGCACTGAGTTCAAGGCTGGCCTGGACTATATCGTGAGTTCAGGGCCAGCCTGAACTATAAAGTGAGACTCTATCTCAAAAACTAAAAAAACAAAACATTCTAGTGATGGTTAATTGCGATTGTTGTTCCAAAAAAAAGTGAATATATTAATACCACTGAGTTGTTCATTTAAAAATAGTTAAGACAAATTTTATGTTATGTAGATTTAACCACACACAAGAATAGGAGACAGAACAATGTGGCTTTGTCTTGAAAGATAAGGCAGGACTTGGCAGGCAGGGCTAGAAGAAAAGATACTCCAGTGTGAAGGAAGAGCATGAGAAAGTGTAAGATCATACAAGAAAGTGTAAGGTCATCGTAAGATCATATTAAGGGACCGCAAATAATGAGTGTGACACTAGCCCTGGTACTCACACAGATATGGACTTTGATCTATAGGAACTAAGAAGTCATTGGTGTTTTAACCTGGAGAGATGATGCAGTGTTCATTTTAGAAAGATCTTCTTAGTAGTTGAGTGAAGAGTAGATGGGAGGAAAAGTAATATAGGCAGTGATAATAGCAAAGAGACTCTTGTATTTGCCCCAGAGAGCCGGTGAGGCCCCAAGCTGAAAGGATGCAGGTATGAGAAAAGTGATTAGGAGGATGGAGGAACCCAAGGAAGGCAGAGAATGTGGAGGCCTGCAGAGCAGCAGAATGCTCCAACCTGCTGACTTGGCTTCCCAGAGGATGGAGTTGTCTTTTTATTCATTCCTCATACTCCAGCTAGGCTGACCAAGCCACATTTTGAGGTCTTCCAGTTCACAGAACAATTGCTCGAGACCCTTTGCAACCTCGATCCTTCTGGGCTTGTTCTCACCTCTCCAGTCAGCTCTCCAGCCAACCTCCTGACTTCCAAACTGTCCTCAGCCCCTAGCAATCAGATATGCACTCTGTGTCCTTCTAACTTTCCCTTGAATCTCATGCTTAGTCTTTCCCTTCCCCCACTCCCGCCAGCCGTCTTAGCTATCATTTTGTACTTCTCCATTCCAATCTGTGCTACCTCTCTCTCCTTTCCACACTAGCCAAGTGAGGAGGTCCCGGAGGGCTTCAGATATCCTTGGCAGAGATCAAAAGTGTAAAAGGGCCTGAGCACTAAGGAGGGCTAGCAGATGAAAAAGAAAGTACATTTAGGATACACTCAGCTTGACTTCTCTAACAACTTCCCATGAGCCCATGCACCATGTATTGAGTGAGCTCTTGTAACTGCAGAAAGCCCTAAACAGTTACAATTTCCTCATACCCCCTAAATCAAGGCTGGAATCCCTCTAGTGAATGTCTTCAGCTCACCCTGCTCTAGAGGAATCTCTTTACTCTCTTTCCTTGTGTTCCCTCTCCTCAGCGTTCTCCACAGAACTACCCGTCATGGTAAGCAGTCTGCGTGAACCACAGCCCCAGGGCACCAGGATCTTTCTCAGTGGTACTAAAGACCTCAGCCTGCAGCTAAACTGCCATCTAAGCTGCTCCTGCTCCCTGCTAGCACTGAGCAGTTATGGAAACATGCTGGCATACCTGCACGGCGAGTACCTCCTTCAGGCAAGCAAGGAGCCCATCCTTCAGTAGTTACTCTGTAGGCATCTCTGCTTTGGGCTGATCAGCAGCCATCTGCTCAATTGTACGGAACTTGCCACCTCCATGCTGGTTAGCAAGCTGGGTCTCGTTTGCAGTTAAATCCTGGCTTCTATTCAGTGACTTCAGGGAGCGTCATTTCCCCAGCATTACAGAACATGAGCAGTTTCAAACTGCCTGGAACCCCATCAGATGACAAGAGCAAATCCTGCTGTGCTTTCTGTTGTCGCCTGAAGACGATACAGGAGCAGATGGCAAAGGCAAGAGCTTCATGCACGGCAGGAACACAACTTCCCCACATAAGGGTGCTATGCTGCCAAAAAGAGCCCAGTGCACCAAACACCCTGGCACGGCACCTGCTCTTCCAAAGAAAAATTGTCCCTGGGATGGCTTCCTGGAAGCCCTTATGCTCCTTTTCCTGTGGCAATAGGGCAAGGAGATCTCTGTGTCTCCAGGAAGGCAAGTGGCCTGACTCCCTCTGGATCTTTGGCAGGTGGCCATGCTTGTATCACATGGGGGATTTGGCAAATCAAGTCTGGTTCCTTTGCAGTGTGGCTGCAGCAAAGATTTCCAGTTAGCAATTTCATGGTGGCGCCTGTGAGTCATCACTCCTTGACTCTTCTGCAGAGGGAGCAGCCCTTAGTGTGTCCCTGTGAGGGTCACTGTCACTCTCAGTCTGAGAATTCTGCAGCTGTTGGAGGGCATGGAACAGAACTAAACATCACAGTGTGAGGAGACTTCAGTCAAGCCACTGCCACTAGCCATGTGGTGGTAAAACTTTCACCAAACTTGTAGTGTCTCTTATCTGCCCTTCCTTGGTGCTGGCATCTGCCTTTCTCCTTTTTTTAGACTCTGCCAATTTCCTTTTTTTCTTTTTTTTGAGACAGGGTCTTGCTTTGTAGTGCAGGCTGGCTCTGAGCTCACTTGTGTAGCACAGGCAAGCTTCCAACTCAGCAATCCTCCTGCCTCTGCCTCCCGAGTGCTGGGATTATAGGCATGAGCCACCACGCCCAGCATTGTGGGGTGTGGTACTGATTGCTGGTGGACGTGAGTCACCATGCCCAGTATTGTTGTATGTGGTTACCAGGGATCAAACTCAGGACCTTGCACTTGCTAGGCAGGTGCTGGAACCAGTGAGCTAAATCTCTAGCCCCCTGTCCCTCATTTAAAAAAAAATTAATCTTAATGGTACACTTTTGACATATATATTGGTCACATTCATTATAGGGTATTTGTACCTCCACGTAGTATACCTTAATTCTTTTTTTATCCCCATTTCCCTTCCACCCCTTCAATCCATCTCTCTCCCTTTACAAAACTTTGTTCCTACTGTTTTTCTTCCATTCTTTTTAATTTTTTATTCCTACTCCCTCTGTTCCTTTCTCTTCCCCCTTGTTCCCCTTCCCATTTCAACATTTTCTTCCTTTTATTTTTATTTATTTATTTATTTTTTTTTTGACAGGGTCTCACTTTGTAGTTTAGGCTGGCCTTGAGCTCACTATGTAGTCCAGGCAAGCCTCAAACTCAGCAATCCTCCTGCCTCTGCCTCCCAAGTGCTGGGATTACAGGCATGAGCCACCACGCCTGACACTGTGGTATGTGGTATCGATTGCTGGTGGGTGTGAGTCACCACGTCCAACATTTTAAGTGGTTACCGGGATCAAACTCAGCACCTTGCGCTTGCGAGGCGGCAGGCGCCAGAACCACTGAGCTAAATCTCCGGCCCTTTTTATTGATTTTTTGAGACAAGGTCTCACTGTGTAGTTCAGGCTCAACTTGTGGTCCAGGCTGGCCTTGAACTCACAGCAGTCCTCTTGCCTCAACCTCCTAAATCCTGGGATTACAGGCATGAGCCACCATGTAAGGCTTCCTGTTTTTAAATGGCAGCTTTCAATCCAGTCTAATTTTCAAGGCCATACTTTTACTGTTAACCAGGCCACAGTTTGTAGGTATATATCACAGTGTATGCATATGAAGGCACATAATATGTATAATAAATACCTATTGAATGACTATGAAGTGTTATTTGTATTTGCTTAGAACTTTCAAAATTGTTACTGTACTTAGAGATTAATATTAAGCATATCTTCTGGACACAGATTATAGTTTAAAAGATTCATATGATAACATCAGGGTAACACTGAAAGTGATGGCTATTCAAATCAGTGCCATATTACCACATTACTTATAGGTCTCAGTTTCCATGCCTAGCTCAACCATAAAGCACCTGGCACAGTCTTTATAATTTGTTCCTCAACAAATACTTGTGAATATATTCCAGAATATCACATGGCATGTAGATTTTAGCCACTTGATGAGTATTTTTTTAATGAGTATGTGTTGCAGTTCCTGCCTGTCACTGTTTGGGCCACACCAGTGAATTCCCCAAGGTGCATAGGTTTGGCAATACTTGTCAGCTTCACCTCAACTCTAGTTTAACTTGGCAACACACACCATGTGGAGCTGGAAGAGTTACAGGGGCTGAGGGAAAGTTTTATATCTTTCCAACATGAAAACTGGCTGAATGCTGTGGATGATAAATTCACAGCCGATGTATTCCTCTGAGAAAAAAAAAAACAAAAAGACCTCATTACTTTGACATGTTTGTTAGCAGTGTTTTACATTAGAGCACATGGAGAAGTCTTTGAAACATTCTGAATACATGTGATGACTTCACACTTAAATTCTCGCTTCTCTTGAGACACTCCTGCCTCACGGGATCCTCCCACTGTCAGAGCCATTTGCCACAGCCTGATGGACTGCATTAACATTTCCTTCCTGAAAGCTTTTGGAGGGAAATATGTCTTGACCCTCGCATGAGCTTGGAGACCCTTGTTAGTAAAACAGGACACAATGGACTCATTTGCAAGATGGAGTAACTTTATACATTGCTATCATTTAAATATTCTTCTGATGCACAGAGTGTCACCAGGAAACTTGGGAAAGTAGAAACAGATTCTAAAAATAAGATAATTTTTAAAAATTAAAATACAGGAGGAGGTCTAGAAATGGAGCAAATGTAACCAGTTCCCTGAGATAAACCTTTTTTATAGCTCCCCTCTGAACATGGCCTTAACTACTATAACCACAAAACGAAGAGAAGTAAGATGAATAATATAGATTGGACTCCTCCTAAAAATGTTTTTATCTTTTATCTGATAAAGAAATGATTACAGGGCCAGAGATTTAGCCCAGTGGTTCCAGTGCCTGCCTAGCAAATGCAGGGTACCTGGTTTGACCCCCCATAACCACATACAACAATACCGAATGTGTGACTCTTTTCCACCAGTAATCAGTACCACAGACCACAGTGCGGGTCATGGTGGCTCACGCCTGTAATCCCAGCACGTGGGAGGCAGAGGCAGGAGGATTGCTGTGAGTTCAAGGCTTGCCTGGGCCGCATAGTGAGTTCAGGGCCAGCCTGCACTACAAAGTGAGACCCTGTCTCAAAAAAAAAAAAAAAAAAAAAAGAGAGACTTATTCAGGGAGGCAGTAATCAGGCTGTCATCTCCAAACTAAGTCAAGGGAGGAACATATGTTTTAAAACAGGGAAAAGTTTTAATTAGAAACTAAGAGAAAATGATGAGGGACTCTTGCTTAGAAAGCTGACAAATGTCAGGTTGGCCCTTGACAAAGGAGAGTAAGAAAAAGGACTCCAGTTTGAGCAGCTAGTGGGTACACATTTTGATGTAGGAGATTAGGCAGACCACCTGAAAAGGTAGCAGACCAGCTTTGAAGGATTAGCTAGTTGCCATGTGTAGTTGATTTCTTTCTCAGTCCCACTTAGTCTAGCATGGCTTGAGTGGTGCTTCTGATCTCACAAAATGCTTCTGTGTTCATGACAATTCAATCATGCAGGATTACACTGTTCCTGGAATCTAGGCTGTCTGGATCCAGGTCTAAGACAATATCTGAACACTTCTAGGAACAGCTGCAAATGTCCCAGTAAATTTCTTATCTCAGTGTCCTCAGTCTTGAGGTCTTGTACAATGGGGAATAATCAACCCTGTCCTGCCAGCTTCTAGACAAAATACTCACTGCATGATCAGTATACCCACACTAATAAATGGCTCATTTTCTTTTAACAAAAATGACTTTTAAATCCTTAAATGTTAAGGAAGAAAACACAAATTATGTTTATAATACATAGAAGGAAGGACCGGGTGTGGTGGCTCATGCCTATAATCCCAGCACTCAGGAGGCAGAGACAGGATTGCTGAGTTCGAGGATTGCCTGGGTTACATAGTGAGCTCAGGGCCAGCCTGAACTACAAAGTGAGACCCTGTCTCAAAAAACAAAAACAATACAAAACAAAAAAATAAGTAGAAGGAAGGGCTTGGGACAATTTTTAAGTGGCAGAAAGCTTTCTCTAGAAGGCAGAAAAATGAAGGTGGACAAAAAAGGTTGGAGAGCTAGGACGGGAGTGACACAAGGAGGCTTTCCCAGGAGTGTTTTAGCCCTGGGAAGAAAGCCACCTGTGCCCAACCCAGAGGCCAGGCTGTAGGTGTTTGTCAGGAGGATGTCTATGTTATCTTAACTTTCTGAAACCATTTTCTGCCAACCTTTAATTTCTTTTTCTTTCTTTCTTTCTTTCTTTCTTTCTTTCTTTCTTTCTTTCTTTCTTTCTTTCTTTCTTTCTTTCTTTCTTTCTTTCTTTCTTTCTTTCTTTCTTTCTTTCTTTCTTTCTTTCTTTCTTTCTTTCTTTCTTTCTTTCTTTCTTTCTTTTTTTGAGACAGGGTCTCACTTTGTAGTTCAGGCTGGCCCTGAGCTCACTATGTAGCTCAGGCAAGCCTCAAACTTAGCAATCCTCCTGCCTCTGCCTCCTCAACTCACTTTCACCTCTGGTACCAACTACTCCTTTGCCAGTGTCTGCCCTGCCCTCTGAGTCTTTGTTACATTTTGTTACTGTAGAGGTGCTGAATAAAAATTGTGACAGGCTGGGGTCTTTTGCTACCCAGAGTAGCCTGGATCAGGCCCAAGCTCATCTTCTCTAAGCCTCACTTCTATCTGGTTATTGTTTCACCATGTGCCATCGACTGACAGGAGACTAAAACCTAATGCAAAGGTCCTAATTACGTTCCCTTCCCCTATTTCCCACAGAATGTCACATTCTGGGGAGGGACTTGGGGAGGAAGGGAATGTGGAACTGTTGTTTCCTGGAGACAGAACTTCTGTTTGGTAAGATGAAAAGTTTCTGGAGACAGAAAGTGATGATATCTGTACACCAATGTAAATTCACTTGACACTACTAAATCATACATTTTAAAGAAGATTAAATTTGCAGGAGGTAGCATTGGGCTGAATGCTCACTGCTCAGCATCCGAGGATGAAAGCTTCATCTATTTTCTCACCTGAGCTCCAGCTGGAGGTGCAGTGGGTTCTCACCCTAGCTCTGGTGATGAAAGCTCCTCCAACCGCCACTACTGCACACACTCTCAGGAAGAGTGGGGCAGAGAGCTTTCAGGTTGCCTCCTGACTCACCCATCCTACCTTCTGCTCATGCTCTGAACCCACTGTGGAGCCCCCTTCACTCAACCCTCCCTGAATTGTGTACCACCCACCCACTGGAGGCAGCTGGCCTCTGATTTCTCTAAACCTGAGACCACATAAACACCTCAGCCTGGGCCATGGATTTAGCTTCGTGGTTCTGGCACCTGCTTCACAAATGCAAGGTCCCAAGTTTGATTCACAGTCTCCCCCCCATAAATAAATAAATATATACATAAAAGACTTCAGCCATTGACCATCTTTGTTCCAGAGTAATTTAGACTCCCTGTGTGCCACCACTTCGGGTAGGAGAGATAATACTCATGCCAATATCATATACCCTAAGAGCTGGAATTTCCACTGAACGCCTGGAAAGCTCTGTATTTACTCAACATTCAGACTGTGCAGCCAGACTGCAGTCCCGCCTTTCAAGCCACAGAAAACCTGCAGAGCTTTGAAGCCTTGGTATTTCTCAATGTCTAAAGGTCACAAGAAGGTGACAGCTTCAAGACCATATTCATCCATTTATTTGAAGTTTCTCTCCCCAAAGTGTATTTGTAAATATACTGTGAGCCTAGAGGTGGCCAGCGGCCATTAGAGAGGAGACATGGAAAGCCCCATGGGGAGCAGGAGGAAGGCTGGGACCTGGGCCAAGGCTGCCAGGACTGAGGGCCAAGTAAGAATGGGAATTGTCCCAGCCACAGTTTCTGGGAAAATAAATAGGCCTCTCAGTTGACTTTTGACCTGCAGACACTTGTTTTTGCAAAGGACAAACCAGACCATACATACACTTTGGGAAGTGGTCCAGCACCATGAATACTGGGGTCACATGTCAGAAGACTTAGTGCAGACCACTGTGGGTTCAGAGAGAGGGACTACACACAGAATGGGAACTAGACATGAGGAAGGAGAAAAATGTGGACCAAACACCTCACCTCCACCACCTCACTTCTGCTTTCACACCTTCACGTCTCTAACCTATGAAAGAAAGAAACAAGGACCCTTGTACTGGTGCTTAAGGGAACATTAAAGGGGCTGTGTTCTTGTTTGCCTACTTGCTCGCACAGTATCTTTTGAAATTTCTATGAAGTGTCCTTGATTGTGAAGTTGGTTTTGTGGTGCAGACATCTAGATTTGGCATGTTGTAAAGAGGGGTCACTATGGATCTTATAGTGAAATATAATTTTATAACACATATAGTTAAAACACACAACTCTACTTTCTTGGGAGAAAAGCAAATCAAAACAAAAGCTTTTCACTGTTTTTGTAACAGCACACCACTGTTACTGTTTATGACTTTGATTAAGCAGGAGAGGATAGTGGACATATGCAAAACCCACATTTTATTACATATATAACTTACACTGTGGAATCTTGAGGGTTATAGTTAATAGTGTTAAATGAGAAATGTGGGCATCACAGATTATCAGCAGAAGAAATTCTGTCTGGGGGTGACTAATATTGAAACTGGTTGAACATTTATGATGCATTTGCCTTCACAACCAGAAGGGTTTCTATGTTCTGATCTGAATGATTTTCAGGAAAGAAATTGATACAAATTTCCCTAGTAACTTGTCTCAATATCTAAAGAATTTAATGGTGAAAAAAGTTGTTCCTTTCATTTAATGTGCTGCTACTTTTGCTTTTAATCTCCCAGGGTGGGGTAGAAAGGACACAGATTTAGCTATAAACTGGTTCTGCCTTTGTCATCCACTAGCTCTGTGCAGGGCAGATTATTCTGCAAGTCTCAGGCACTTGGCTATTAAATGAGGATAATAATAATTCTTAGGCTGGGCGTGGTGGCTCACGCCTGTAATCCCAGCACTCAGGAGGCAGAGGCAGGAGGATGGCTGAGTTCGAGGCTTGCCTGGGCTACATAATGAGCTCAGAGCCAGCCTGAACTACAAAGCGAGACCCTGTCTCAAAAAAAAAAAAATTTAAATAATTCTTAGAGCTAGTATACATGAAAGTGCTCTGTAAAGTGGCCAAAATACCAATGATTAAAAAAATACTAATAATTCCATATATGGTGTTATATTTAGAAAAGATAAAATATAAGCATTCTAAGATGTTAAACAGTTAATTACTACATTTAAATGAAGCACTCAGAAGAATCATAAGCATAATCTTTAATGAAAGAAGCCAGACAGTACAGTAACTTCTATATGATTCTACAAAGGGGGCATCCAGGAGCCAAGCACTTTTGTGTTTCTTGATCAGTGTGTTGTCTGAGAATGTTCAGTTGTAAACACAAGATGTGTGCTCTTTTCTGTTTGTACGCTATACTTCAAGAAAGAAGTTAACATTTTGTTTGAAAAAAAAATATATATATATTAGATATAAAGGAAGAAAAAAACTACAGTCAAAAGGTCCATATATCTTTCAGAAATAACTATTTTCAATATTTTTGACATAGATTCATCCAGGATTTTTTCTGTACATGTAAACATATACTTTACAGAAGTGGAATCATACTTTATGTCCTTTAGTAACCCAGTCTTCTCTCTTGGCAGCATATTGTGGAATTATTATAGGTAGAAAAGCTAGTCACACATGTGGTAGGTAGATAGTTTAGGGTGGCCCTTGAAAAGCTCACATGGAGGACAGGCAAGAAAACCTTCACTGAAAGTCAACATTATCAAAGGAGAAAACAGCCCCACCCATGTAAGACAAGAGCAGTGACTGATATCTCTGGGATGGAGGGTAAAGACCTTGACCCACTTAGAAAAAGTCTCCTGACTAAAGACCTTATATGCTTATTACATGATTTCATTTCTCATTTGATCCTCATCTAGTCAGTATTGCCTAAGCAACTATACTGATTGTAATCGTATTGATTGATCATGATTTTATCCATTTTGTGATTTCTCATTGTACCAGTATTACCTAAATGACTGTATTTGCAATGTTACTAGTTGACTATAATTTTGTCCCACTTTAAGCACATCCCACCTCATGGCTTTGCTCCATAAAAGCCCTCTGAGAAGTGAGGTGGGTGAGTTACCTTTCTGGGTTCCCCTTCTGTCTCTCTTAGGCAAAAGTTTTTTCTCAATAAAAATTTCCTACTCTAACCTCTGCCATTCATCTCTAAAATTCATTCTTTGACTTTAGAGAACTTGAACTCACGTTTCAGATTGGGAGCTAGACCTTGCTCTCCCATATCAGAATCTTTCCATGCCAGTAAATTATCATCATTATTAACCTCAGAATACTACAGTTTACAGAATACTAATGTTTGATGCCATATTTCACTCCCCAAAATAACGGTAAACAAGACTTGCTCAAATATCTTTGGTCAAATAAAAAAAGGCCTTTGATCAGTAAATTTTTTTTTTCAGATTCTTAAAACTGGAATTGGAGGCTCTAGGAGGACATACATCTTTTTTTTTTTTTTTTTTTTAACACAGGGTCTCATTTTGTAGTTCAGGCTGGATCTGAGTTTAGTAGGTACCCAAGGCAAGCCTCAAACTCAGCAATTCTCCTGCCTCTGCCCCCCAAGTGCTGGGATTACAGGCATGAGCCATCATGCCCAGCATTTGTGGTATGTGGTACTGACTGCTGGTGGGAGTGAGTCACCACCCCCAGCATTGTTGTATGTGGTTACCGGAGATCGAACTCAGGACCTTGCGCTTGCAAGACAGGCGCTGGAACCACTGAGCTAAATCTCCAGCCCAAGGACACACTTCTTTAAGACACTGGGTTTTCTTATGGAGAGACTACAAGCTTGCATCCCATCTATAATGGATGAGAATCTCCATCCTCCAAAGATGAAAAAGAGGATATTATCATTCTTTTTAATCTTTGCCATCTGAAAGTTACGTTCTGCTGAGCCTAGGAGTTGGAGAACAGACCACAGAGACTGAAGTTCTCACTTGGGGGAAGCACCTTTAGGTCTGCATCCCAGCTCTGAGGCCATTTCCTCGGCTGTAAAATGAGGTAAATGATAATGGTTTTTTTGTTTGTTTGTTTTGGGTTTTTTTTTTTTTTTTTTTTTTGCAGTATCAGGGATAGAACTGGGCCCTTGTGATGCAGGAGAGCAAGGCCTAGCTCCCCACCTGAAAGGTGAGTTTGTATTCTCTAAAAATTGAGGAATGAATTTTAGGAACGACAGAGGTTTGAGTAGGAAAATTTTATTGAGAGAGGAAGCTTCTGCCTAAGAGAGACAGAAGGGGGAACCCGGAAAGGTGGGTCACCCACCCATCTCACTTTTTGGAGGGCTTTTATGGAGCAAAGCCATGAGGTAAGGCAAGTGGGAGAAGTGGGAGAAAATTATAATCACCCAGTAACACTGCAAATACTAGGTAACATTGGTACAATGAAAAACCTCAGAAAATAGACAAAACCATGATCAACCAATAAGATTACAACAAGTATAATTGCTCAGGTAATATTGATTAAATGGGGATCCAATGAGAAATCAAGTTGTAGAGGGTCTTTCTTGTCAGGAGATTCCTCCAGGTTTTCAAAGTCCTGGCTCCCTGTCTGGAGAATTTGCAATTACTACATTCCAAGGAGGGGTTGGAGCCAGATCTTGACCCTCCATCCTAGGAGAATGAGGCCTGTAGGTCACTGCTATTTGGAAGTGTAGTTTCTCATTGATGATGTTGTCTTTCAGAAGGATCCTCTTTTTTGTAAGTCTTTCAAGGGCCGATCCTATCTATCTGCCTACACATGTCTAGCCGGCTTTTCTACCTATAATAATTGTGGGTCCAAGGTTGGCGTGGTACCACTTGAGCTAAATCCCCAGCCATGATAATGGTTCTTGAAGAGAAAAGTTAAACAGCTAACTACTAATAACACAGGAGAGTTAAGGCCTAATTGAAATGCGAGTTCATGTTCTCTAAAAATCAAAGAATGAATTTTGGGAATGACGGAGGTTTGAGTAGGAAAATTTTATTGAGAGAGAAAGCTTCTGCCTTAAGAGAGACAAAAGGCAAAACCCGGAAAGTGGGTAACCCAGAATTTCTTCTCCCAGGGGAATTTTATGGACCAAAATCACAAGGTGGGGTGGGTTCAAAAGTAGGGGCCACCAATGAGATTCAAACAAAGTGGACAGGTTACAATTAACCAATAGTACAGTGAGGGCTTCCAATAAGATGTGAAAGAGATGGGCAAGCCATGGTTAACCAATAGGTAAATGACAAGCACAGTTGTTCCTGCCACTTCAGTTGAAGAGAGTCCGATGAGAAATCAAGCCCTAGAGGGTCTTTCCTGCCAGGAGACTTCTCCAGGTGATTCAAAGTCGTGGCCCATTATCTGGAGATTTTGTAATTACTGCATTCTAAGGAGGGGCTGGATACAGATCTTGACCTTTCATCGTAGGAGAATGAGGCCTGTAGGTCACTGCTATTTGGTCTCTTCTTTTTTGTAAGTCTTTCAAGGGCCGACCCTATCTATCTGCCTACATATGTTTAGCTAGCTTTTCTACCTATAATACTAACAGACAAGACTATTTCCTTCTCCTTCCCAACTTTGTCTCCATTCACAAGCTTCAGGTCCTGGACGCTGGACTACAGTGCATTCCTGGCTCATGGTTACCTGGGTCTTCCAACCCCTTGTGGCTGTCACTTAGAATCTGAACTCCTGGTGCCCTGCCTTTCCCTGCCACTTGCATGGATGTGGTCAGCCTTCTCTCCTTCCTCCACTTTTAGGGCTTTCCTGGCCTCCTAAATTTCTGGAATAGGCATCTCTCTGGCTTGTGCCCCTGGAGCTCCTCCTCTCACTCCTTCCTGTCCTGGCCAACTGCAGCTCAAAACCACATCCTTAGACAGCTTCCCCACCCCCACCCCTGCCTGCTATTTTCTCTCCTTGCATCCTGTTTCCGCCCTTCACCTTCTTATCACAACATTCAGTGAGTTTGCTTTGGTGCTTTCTGCCTCCCCAGTACCTGCTAAGCTCATTGAGAGCAGAGAGAGGGGTTTCTGGTTTACTGCTGCATCCTCAAGCACCCTTTGTGTGCCTGCCTCATTGGTAGATGCTTAGGAAGTGAAGAATGAGTGGATAACCGTGTTACTTTTCCTCTGGTGGTGCATAATCCTATAGACCCAGGACATGATGTGGTAGCTGTCCATTCCTTGTGACCTGTCCTTTTCCCCTGCTCTCTTCCTGATTGGACCCACCCTCAGGTCATTTCTCCATCTATCTATCTATCTATCTATCTATCTATCTATCTATCTATCCATCCATCCATCTATCTATCATCTATCTATCTGTCTATCTATCATCTATCTATCTCTTTCTCTCTTTTGGTACCAGGAATCAAAACTCGGGATCTTACAATGGCCAGGCAGGTGCTGTAACCACTGAGCTAAATCCCTGCCCTCCCCTCAGGTCATTTCTGATCTCTCTTGCCCCTCATCCCTGAGTTCCCACAGGCTGTAGTACTTTCAGCAGCTGTGGAATGAAATACATCATGCCTTGCTCTGTTCTTTTTAATGTAAGAAATGCCTCCTCCCTTCTTAGGGAACTGGATACTAGTTTATGCTAATCTAATTTCTCCACCTGGCATCTGTCTCACAGGGCTTAATAAGTAGTTATCCATTCTGTATTCACTTATGAAGTTCCTTGGAAGTGCAAAGCACTATATTTAGCACACAGGATACAAAGGTGAACAAAATGCAGTACTTCCTGGTTCCAGGAGCTCCCAGCCTAGACACGGAGGCACATGATTATAATACTATATAGAAGTACAGCAGGTTGCTCTGTAAAAGAAAACAGCCACCAGAGGAAGGATATCTAACCTGATTTAAGAGGGGAGAATTTGAGCAGGATTTCTGGAGAAGGTGTCATCCAAACTGAGCTAGCCGAATAAAGATACAAGCAGAGGGAAGAGCTTCGGCCCTGACATGGAACTAGAATGTAATGTTCTGGGGGCAAGGTGGCAGCTGGAAAGCTAACGGTGCTAGGAAATGAAGTTCGAGCCACAAAGGGCTGAAAAGACAAGTACTGAAGTTACAGTCAGAAGTTATTGAAGTCTTAATTGAAACATTTTGAGGATCAAGTAGTTGCTGAAAATTTGAAGAAGGGATGATCTGGGGAAGTCCTGGAATTGAGAGGGACATGTGTAGATGCAGGTATGATGGAGTCTCACCCACAAAGGGAGTTCAAGGGAAGTAGTCTGAGTGGATGATGGGCTAGGGGGCCTAGTGAAGTGAATTTGGGGATGGGAGGAGTTGGAGCTGGTAGGGAGACGTAGGAGAGGCTGGTAGCAAGCAGAAGAAACAGGCCTAGAGATGAGTTGCAGCTCTAGGTTTTGGAGATATTGAACTAGCAGTGAAAATGAAAGGACAAACCCACTCCACACCCCAGGTATATAAAATGCAATGAACAGAACCCTGAGAGCAAGAGAGAGAGTTGCCAAGCCCTGTATTATCTGTTCTCCCATGTTTATCAATCTTGTTCCTAATTGCCTCCAGGCATCCCTGTTCTTGGGTCTAATCTCTAACAGCTGGAGATGACCAGCATTTATTGAACTCTTACTATGTGCTAAGTATAGTCAAAACTCTTTGTATTGATTACTCTTCCTTGACTGTGTGTGTGAGGTAAGTAATGGGTCCAAGGTTAGGAATCACACACAGGGCAAGTGTTGGGTAGGGGGTAGTGTAGCAGCTACTTGTCCTCTAGAAATCAGTTGAAAAACACTTCTTCCTGTCTTTCTTTTGGGGACACAAAGGTGGCCACAATGTTGTTCATTAATTTTGCTGGGATCTGACAAATCATTAAAGGAAAAGATAACTTATTAATTAAATCTAGATTTCCACCAGCTTTATCATAAGTTCATTTTGTTTCTCTCTTAAGCACTAGTCCTCAAAGCTAGCTAAGTGTTGCTGAGAACGACAGAGTGCTATTGATACAGGGAATAGATGTAACTCCCAAACCTGTTAGATATCTGAAACATGAGTTCCTGTTCTCTAAAACTGAAGAATTCATTCTAGGAACAATGGAGGTTTAGGAGGAAAAATTTATTAAGAGAAAGATGTCTTCTGCCTGATACAGATACAGAAAAGGGGCTCAAAGATGAAACCCTACTTCCCCAGGGGGTATTGGTAGAGCAAAGCCATGAGATGAGATAAGTCCAAAGTGGAACAAAACTATGATCAACCAATAAGATTACAACAAGTAAAGTGACTTAGGTCATATTGAGTAAATGAGGATCCAGTAGGAAAGCAGGTAACATAACAAGATACAAGGATTTTCAATAAGGGTAGGTCATGGATCTTTCCTGAACAGGATGGTTTAAGATGTTAGCCCCCACAAAGGTGATTGACACCTATTTCTTTCTCTCTCTTTCTCTCTTTTTTTCCTTCTTTCAAAAAGGGGATAGTCCACGTGCCAATATGGAGGACATTGGCTATTCATTTTATTGAAAGCTTTTTCTCTAAGTTTTGGGTGAAGTTATATTTTTTTCAAGTATAGCTAGGGGGCTGGGGATTTAGCTCAAGTGGTACCATGCCTACCTTGGAAGCACAAGGACCTGAGTTCAATCCCCGGTACTGCCAAAAAAAAAAAAAAAAAGTGTAGCTAAAGCCAGATAATGATGACAACCTGTTATAAAGCATTTAAATAAACATAATGCTGTCATTTTATTGGGATATCAATAAAGACATGGAATATTCTAGCATTAGTGATATGCTTGCTGGTATAAAGTATATATCTAGGAATTCTGTCTTAAATTAGAAATTATAATTTTAATTATAAAAACAAGAGGCTGGCTGGGGATTTAGCTCAAGTGGTATCACGCCATCCTTGGACGCATAGGGCCCAAGTTTGATTCCCCACTACCAGCCTCCAAAAAAAAGGCTTCCCACAGTTCATGGTGATATTATAGGGAGAAAAGCTAGTCAGACATGTGCTAGGTAGATAATTTAGGGCCCACTCTCGAAAATCCCAGCTGCCATGAGGATCAGAGACAACTCACAGCCCCTTCTTCTTCTTCAGGGTGGGTCCTCCAACTCATTGGAGTTATTCCTCTGGGTCATGCAGAGATTCAAAAGCTTAGCCCTTCACATCGAGGGTCATTGTCTGTGGGATCAGCTTGGAGGTGGCCTCCAGAGGGTACCATACCTACCTTTATGGTTTGAATATGGTTTGCTGCCTGTAAAAGCTCAGGTTGAATTTGAATCCTCATCATGAGATTCCAGTGGAGTGAAAACCATCTTACTACAGTGCTTAGAGGTGATTAGGATTAGCTAAGATCCTCAGTGATCAGGACATATACATACACACTTACACATGGCCTCTTTGTTTCTGGTCATAGGATGCCCAATGACATTTTGGGGCTGTGCCAGCAAAAAGGTCACCGTCAGATCACACCCTCAATGTTGGACCAACACTGTGAACAAAAATAACTGTCTTTTCTTTATAACTTACTCAGTATGTGTTTTCAGCCACAACAGATGGCTTACAGCACACCCCAATTGAGTTCTGGCTGTATGTGCAACCCATCCATGCCCAAGGCTTAGCCAGCAAGGCAGGGCTTTTGGTTCATGTCATACTATGTGCTAGGGAACCAGGGTCCCCATTGCAAGTGGGTTTGAACCTGAATCTGAATGGTTAAGGTTCGCACACTTGCTATAGAGAGCATATACTTTTAAAGTTCTGACACTAGATCTTCTTGTTTCTGGCTCTGAAATGAAAGCAAAGCTTATTTTGCCCTTGGCTTTTGCTTTGGTCTAATAATAGCCTGATAGGTATGTCTGTAGCAGCTTTTTTTTTAAACTCTTCTCCTTTAGTAACAGGAACACAGAGTCTTTGAATTTCTTGGCATCTGTGAAGTGAGTCATGCATTTTGTAGATCCAGAAATTGAAAAGAAGAGTGTCTTGCAGAAGGCGAGACAGCGAGATCAAGAACACCACACAGCCACAAGAACTACTTGGCCTGCAGCCCATCCCTCAGTCACCACTATACTAGGTGTAAACATTAGCAGGAGATAGTGAGGATGACCCATTGAGAGAAGATGCCACACAAGCCGAGATCACATAGCCCCTGAAAAGGAAAAGCAGTCTTGGCCATGCATCCATCCTGTCTAGCTAAAGGAAGAAATATGGTAGTGTGTCATTTCCTTCTGCCTTCTCCTGTGCCACTGGCCAGCATACTTTGTTCAGCAAATGTGCCTGGGTTCTAAAAACAGAAAAGGTGATCCATGAATCTAGGCTCTGGTTGCCCATAAGGGTTTTTAGCTGGATCTCCCAGATTCCTGTCAGGGATGAAGACATTCACCTTGACCCCAATAGATTTACTCTCACTTTCTTGAGCATAACAACTGTTAGTGTTACAGGGAGCAAGGTCTAGCTCCCAATCTGAAATGCAAATTCATGCTCTCTAAAATCAAAGAATGATTTTAGGAACAAATGGTGGAGGTTAGAGTAGGGAAATTTTATTGAGAGAAAAGCTTCTGCCTAAGAGAGACAGAAGGGGGAACCCGGAAAGGTGGGTAACCTCTCAGAGGGCTTTTATGGAGCAAAGCCACAAGGTGGGGCAGGTTTAAGATGGGACAAAATTACAGTCAACTAGTAACATTGCAAATACAATCACTTAGGTAGTATTGACTAGATGAGGATCCAGTGAGAAATCAAGTCACGCAGCAAGTATATAGGGTTTTTTGTCAGGAGATCTTGACCCTCCCCCAGAGATATCAATTGTCACTATTCATCATACATGGGTGGGGGCGTTTTCTCCTTTGATAATGTTGACTTTCAGTGAAGGTCCTCTTGACTGCCCTCCATGTGGGTTTTTCAAGGGCTGGCCCTAAACTATCTACCTACTACATGTCTGACTAGCTTTCCTACCTATAATATTAGCATCAAGACCTGTTTAAGCCAGATTCCACTGAGCATTCTGTGAATGTGTGCACATGCATGCTGGAATGCTGGATACAAAGCAATGTTTTCTGAATGGTACCATGGCAAGAGAAATGGGCAATAAGTTTAGATACTTATGTTCTACCCCTAGTATTGGTACCTTCTAGCATGTTCTCATTTTTTCCCCCAAACTTTCATTTCTGAGCCTTACTTTTTCTCGTTTGCAGAATTTTGGCTTGGGTTCATTGAGTTTTTGCTGTTGCTTTAGTTTTTTTTTTATTGAATTCTTTATTGGTACAATTTATATACATCTCAAAATCACATATAACATTGGGAAATTTGTACCAGTATATGCCACAAGTTAATTCTCATTTTTACCCATATCCCTACGCACTCCCCCCTCCTCCCCCCTTTATACATGCTCTTTTATTTTCTTTCTGTATCATATTTATTCCTTCCCCTCATCACATTCCCACACCAAGTTCCCTATAGAAATATTCCACTCTATAAAAGCTGTCCTACTTTCTAGAACTCATTTTGTCGTTTTAGTTTTAACATTCTCCAGTTCTTCCAGACTGCCAGTATGTCCTGCCCCTCCTCCCTGCACACATACTTTAAGGCCATTTAAGCCCCAGAGCATTTAAGTTCTTCTGAGCTTGGATGCTGGTTCATCTATTATTGAAGCAAAGGAAAGGAAAGAAATGTCTCTCCTTGCAGAGAAGTTAGCATTAGCAGAGATAATCTTAAACCCTTGAGGTTTCAGAACTTCTGCATCTCAGGCTGAAAGATCACTTTGTAAGTGACCTAGCTGGACAGAACCATCTTAGTTATTGTTTATAAAGTCTTATGTGAATGGCTGTAGATGAGAGAGTTCTAGTTGGTTCTGGGAATGGCTATATCCAGGTCATCAGATGCAGAGCCTGAAAGGAGAATCAGAAACCAGATCCTGATCATTGGAAATGACCTCAGCATTACTTTGTCTCAGATTATGAGTTCACACAAAATACCAGTTTCTACCCTACAGCAATTTTGAAGCTCTTGCTATAATGAATCAACATCCTGTGGGTTTCAAGCAGCCATAATGCTTATATCTGGCATATCACAGACTCACATCCTTGACACTTGGAAGCCACAGCACAAACATCCCTCTGACCTTAGGGCTGGTCCCTGGAATAATTCTCCAAGTGCTACAGATGACACCCAAATCACTTCCTTCGCACTACTCTTTCTGTACTGTAGATGCCCAGGAGCGCTACACATTGATTATCAGCTCAACCTATCAATACATAATAAACATAATAAACAGTCATATGGCCCTGAACCATTTTCTCTTCTCGACCTTCCCTTGGGGATGTGGCGCTCATCTCTGTCATCAAGAATGTTTCTGCCATAGCCTGTGCTGCTTTGCTTCACCCAGTCCCCCTCTGCAGCTCTGTCTCCACCTCTGGCTTCTACTTGGCCCTTGGCCTGCCTGCTTGTAGCCTCCCATGGCCACACTTGGTACCACACTTCCCTTTGGACAGTTCTCCCTTCACAAGCTCACGCAGTCTCAGTGCTTTCCTGTGTGGACAATCTGAGACCTATGCGGGTGAGGGAACTCTGAGCCTCCTTCCATGCCTGCAGCTCACAGACTGAGGTCAGCAGGTCACAGAGCCTGACTAAAGCCCTTCTCTGCCATTCTGTTCTCAGTCATATGTATGTGGACATGTGACTTAAGCCTCAGTTTCCTTATCTGTGAAAGGAAAAGAATCAGAGAATCTATCTCTCTAGAAGCATTCAAGAAGTTAATTTAATTTTTTTCAGTAGTGGGGATCAAACTTGGGCCCTTGTGCATCCAAGGTTTGTGCAGTACCACTTGAGCTAAATCCCCAGCCCCTAAGAAGTTAATTTTATAACGTGGCTCATAATAATCACTTAACGTTAGCTTTAATTTTATTTAAATACCAAGTTTTAGAACATAGATACTCTGCTAGCAGAATCATTGCACACTTTTCTTCCCTAAATAAGCAAAACAGTGTCGTGACACAATCACGACACTGAGCTGGCAGCAACAGTAGAATCCCTCTAGCAATCCAGGTTTCTGTTAGTGGAGTCCCCTGGCTTCCCAATTTCCAGACTCAGGAGTCTGTAACCTCTTTCTTTTGTCCCCACATCTCGTCAGTTTCCAAGTCCTGCCTCTCAGTTGAAATCTGTCCCCTCCTCTCCATCTCTATCCCCAGGAGCCTCATTCCTATGTGTGACTGGCATGGTTCCTCTCAGCCTTTTCCAGTCTGTCGTGTGGTTCACAGAAGCACTCATCTTGGCCCAGAGCTCTAATCGCACACTTCGATTCCTGGTCCTGCACAAACCCCACTGACTCATCTTTCCTACTGAATCAAAGCAAATTTCTCAGTGTCACAAGTTTTTCCACAATACAAGTGAAACTTGGTTCAGGGTGTGAGCTGGGGACTTCGGGGAGCTGAGGGGTCCTGACCTCAGGGTGGCAGGAGAAGGCGTTGGCTTGAAGTGAGAAACTTTGAGTCATTTGTTTTCAGTATGTAGCAGAAAGTACAGAAAGGAAATGGGTAATTATATTCTAAATAACAAAATGCACCAAATATCATATGGGCCTGAAGAACATTCAGCCACAGTATTTAGGACCTGTCTGCTGTGGGCCAGAAGACATGGCAGCGTGTTGGGAATACCCTGATGAAGATCACGCAGTCTTTGCTCTCCAGGATCGACTGTGGGTGAGGTAGCAATGAAGTGGATCCCTGGGCTGCTCTGTGCCTCGCACCTGTGGGCTCCTCTGGGTATAACCAGGAGTGGTGCCCACTCACTCTGACCCGGGAAGGAGGGCAAAGCTTCCAGGAGGAACTAAAATATTGACAAGGTTGGAAGCATGCAGATTCAACCAAGGAAGGGTAAAGTGCCAAGTGGGGCTGTGGTATAAGGACAAGGGCATCAAGACCTGGAGAAGCAGATGCATTAGTGCTGTTGGACTGAGACCTAGCTAGAGACAAGGATGGGGGTACCAAAAGGTACAGTGTATTTCAAAGCATCCTATTGTCCACAATCAACACAAATCACTATTAATTTGAGAAGGGGACCTAAAGTTAGGTAATAGGAGATATGAATATAATCAAAATATATTATGCACATTGAACCCTACCCCTTGCTAAAAGGGAGGGTTAGGATCAAAGCACGATGGGGAAAATGATTCAATATATAATATTCATGTACAAATCTGCCACAATGAAACCCATTAATCTATATAAATAATATACACTAATCAAAATGTGGAAAAACAAAAATGGTAAAAATCATAATAGAATATAATGTTAAAGGCTGCCAGGGATAAATACAGGAGAACTTTCTTTATTGTAATGGAAGAAGAACCGGATTGCATTGGGTGGGGAGCTTTGAGGAGGGAATGAGTTGTCAGATTTTTCTCTCTGCTCAGAAGCTGAGAAAAAGGTCAAGAATTTAGTTGGGAAGTAGCTAAATATAGCAAACCAATGCCGTTAGAGACAAGATGCTTCATTGTTCTCTTTACCCCTGACCCTCACCATTTATAGGAGCAAGAAATGTCATGAACTAACGTGGGCACTGCTGTCCAAATGTTTCTTAGGATATTGCTGACAGGATGTCACATTCCAAGAGGACCTCAATGTCTACTTTAAAATAACAGCCTCAGTGTAGCAAATGGTCAGTCTTTGCCTTTTTTCTGTCCACTGCTTTAATCAGCACCATCTGCTTTATGTAGCCCCTGAGTAATTGTGACATAACTGGAGACAGAGATTTGTGCAGGAAGGGCACTGAGAGAGCCCTGTGGCTGGCTCAGTTTGGCACCCTATCCAGGGGGTCAAGATCATGGGGCAGCCCACTCGGTGGGTGCCAAGAGGAAGTAGGGATGTGGCCTACAGGGTCAGGCATCCCAGAGGGACCAGGACCTAAGCCCTCATATGTTAATAGGCATTGCCCCTTTTAGTCCAGTTTTAAAGATAGTAATATAATCTCCCCTCTCAGTCCAAACCCAAAAGCCGACTGAGTTGAATTCAATCAAAGGCAGTCATTTGTCATAGGAAAAAAATTGAAAATCTCTTTTAATGGCTTAGTCATCAGGGTGGCTCTGGAAGTAGGCGCTTAGTCACAAAGTATAGATGATAGATTTGATTATTTCCCACCATGGGGGCCAAACAAGAGGCCCTCTCCCACCCCACCCCCAGGGTGTTTTAAGGTCCCTGGAAATTTCAGCATCATCCTTATCCTATAACAGAGATGTAGTACTGATCTGGGGACATCTCTATAGACAGTGCTCTCATTTCAGAAAGCAACTACACTTTTACTTTATATGTACAGTAGTGAGATTTCAAGGGCAAAAAATACAGTATATTGCAGTGTCATGTGAGAGACTTGCCTGAATTCATATTCTGCAGCCCACTACTTACCTGTGTAACTTTTAACAAGTTACTTAATCTCTGTTATTTGACTCTTCACCTCTAAAGAGGGAGAAATAACACACACACACACACACACACACACACACACACACACACACATTTTTTTTTTTTTCTTTTTTTAAGACAGGGTCTCGCATTGTAGTTCAGGCTGGCCCTGAAATCACTATGTGGCCCAGATAAGCCTTGAACTCAGCAATCTTCCTGCCTCTGCCTCCCAAGTGCTGGGATTACAGGCGTGAGCCACCACGCCTGGCAATGATACATATTTTACAGACCTTTGAAGAGTAAAAGAAAGTAATTATTATTTCATTTATAGATTTCTGTTTTTTTTTTAAGTGGGAAAGGAGTCAATAGGAACAAATGTTAGCTATTATTATCACTGTTGTACATGCGTTTCACTTGCCACAAAACTGACAGCATTGGTTGCCCAATATTTTTCTGGGTGCCCGATATCTTTCATCTTTGGGAGATATTTGTGTTTCCTTTTTGATTTACCTGCTGTTTTTCCATTAGCGTTGACCTTTGATTTTCTTATTAGTCTCTACTGGAATCAATCTGTACATAATACTATGACAGCAATTGTCAGGGTCGTGGACCCAGAGTGAATGTGGAGGAGGTTTTCTGTAATACTGAGCATGGTGACTCACACCCACCAGCAATCAATACCACATACCACAGTGCTGGGCGTGGTGGCTCACGCCTGTCATCCCAGCACTGGGGAGGCAGTGGCAGGGGGATTGCTGAGTTCCAGGCTTGCTGAGCTATGTAGTGAGCTCAATGCCAGCCTGAACTACAAAGCAAGACCCTGTCTTTAAAAAAGAAGGTTTTTCTAGGCCCCTTACAGTTTCTTCATCACAGACTTTCTACAAAGTCTGTTCTTTGTAAGCTCTTATAACACCTCTTTTTGTCTTCCTCATAATTCTTTAGCCACTACTATTTTCTCTAAGTACTTAGGCTTCCCTTGCTCATCAAAGAGGTACTGATTAAGAGATTTTGTCCATAAACCACCGGGATGCCACAGGAACACTGCTTGCCAGTGCTTTAGGCGTCTCCCTGGAGAGAGCTGCTGACAGTGGACCACTGATGCAGCACTCTCATCACGGCAGATGAGGTGCTGGCTTCTGTCCAGGGTGGACAGACAGATCTGAAGGGTTGTGGATACCACACCTGGCGATGTGGCACAGAGACCCTACGAGTAGGACTGGGGGTGTAGCTCAGTATGAAGCCTTGGTTCAATCCCCAGCACTGGAAAAAACAATGGTTTCTCTGACATCCATGTTTGGAATACATGCTAAGCACTTTATATGAACGATCTCTTTTAATTCTCACAACACATTTTTGAGATAGGAATCATCCTCTTTCCAGAGATGAAGAACCAGTGGCACAGAGCAATTAAATAACTTGATCAGAGTCCCACTGCTGCTAAGTGAAAACCCCAGATTAGAAACCTAGGTAGAAGATGCACTTGACAATATTGCTTGCCTGTGAAATCTTACTGCAATATAGATGCTATTTTATTTTTTTGAGACAATGTTTTGCATGGTAGTTCAGGCTGTCTCTGAGCTCACTATGTAGCCTAGGCAAGCCTCAAACTCAGCAATCCTCCTGCCTCTGCCTCCCAAGTGCTGGGATGACAGGTGTGAGCCACCACATGCAGCAATACATGCAATTTTAAGAAGAGAGACAGGTTATTGACTTGTTAGGTTGTCAAAGATAGGAAAACCAAATGATATCCAGAGTAAAGAGGCCCTGGGTAAATGTCTTCTGCCACCCTGTGTAGATAAGTGACAGATATCCTTTCTTCCCTTCCTGACTGAAGTCAGAATATTTTTCATCCATTGCTAGCTCCAGAAAGATTTGAATATTTCAAACCAATGTTTTTCAAACTGTAGATCTCGATTGTGCAGGAAGTCATAAAATGCACTTAGTAGATTATCACCAGTGCTTTTCTTAAAAAATAGAAAAGGGAGGGAGGGAGGGAGGGAGGAAGGAAGGAAGGAAGGAAGGAAGGAAGGAAGGAAGGAAGGAAGGAAGGAAGGAAGGAAGGAAAGAAGAGAAAAAAGATGAAACTATGCCAGACATCTTTCCCTTAGAGGTCTGATTTATGTGAGAAGATCCACACCTTTATTATTTAAGCCTGTCTGTGTTGGGATATTGTTGCACAACAGCTGAAAGCATCCTAGCTGATTTCTGGGAAGTGTGAACTATGAGATATTTCTGAAGAGCAGTCCGACTGTACACATCACAAACTGAATTACACATATACATCACAAACTGAATTACACATATACACATATATATAATTGATGTACTTCTAGGAATATATTTCAAAGCCAGAGAAAATTAGACGGGCAGTGTACAATGATGTTTATGAAATCATTGTTTCCAACAGGAAAAAAGTAAAGATTACTTAAATAATCATTAATAAAGATTAAACAATGTATTCTACATTATGAACACTGGAACCCTATGTAACCAGAAGAATAATGAGCCTTAGAAAGTAGTGAGCTGTGTTTTAGTGCAAAAGACTCAAACAAGCCGGGCATAGTGGCTCATGCTTGTCATCCCAGCACTCAGGAGGCAGAGGCAAGAGAAATGCTATGAGTTTGAGGCTTGCTACCTAGTGAGCTCAGTCAGGGCTAGCCTGAACTACAAAATAAGACCCTGTCTCAAAAAAAAGAAAAAAAATTTAAAAATTAAGAAAAAAGACTCAAACAAGAACTGAGTCAAGCTGGAATGAAAGGTTAACAACCTACAGTGTTTCAACCACTAATGTAATTGAGAGGGATAAAGAGAAACAGTTGGAGCTCAAATCAGCAGGTGAAAGGTTGGAGGAGGATGGTCTCTCAAAAAGTCACTCCTGCAGAGGGTCCTCTGCATTGGAGAGATACTGCAGGTGCCATTTCAGCCAAGTGACCAGGGTTCAGGTGCCCAAAATGGGGCAAACACCTGATAATCTTTCTCATGCAAAGTACCAACATCACATACATTGTACTCTTGTCAGAGAGACCTATCTGAACAGAAACAAGCAGACTATAGGGCAATCTGGGAGATAATTGACTTGGCCTCTTCAAAAATGTCCATGGTGGGCTGGAGATTTAGCTCAGTGGTCCTGGCGCCTGCCTCACAAACGCAAGGTCCTGAGTTTGATCCCCGGTAACCACATACAATGCTGGGCGTGGAGACTCACGCCTACCAGCAATCAGTACCACATACCACAGTGCTGGGCGTGGTGGCTCACCCCTGTAATCCCAGCACTTAGGAGGCAGAGACAGGAGGACTGCTGAGTTTGAGGCTTGCCTGGGCTACATAGTGAGCTCAGGGCCAGCCTGAACTACAAAGCGAGACCCTGTCTCAAAACAAAAAAAGTCCATGTCACCTAAGAAACACACACACACACACACACACACACACACACACACACACACACCCCAAAAAGACAGGATGGAGTATTCTGGAACAGTGCTGTGCAATAGAAATATAATCCAAGAAGAATGTCATTAAAAATTTTAATAGCCACAACAGAAAGCAGTGAGATAGGTGAAATGAATTTTTAATAATGTATTTTTTGCCCACTATACTCAATATATTATCATTTTGAGGTTCAGTCAATATAACAATTATTATAAGTGAGATCATTTACATTCTTCTCTCCCCTCTCTAAATCTTTAATGTCAGCAGTTTGACCTAGCCCAGTTTAAGTGCTCCAGTGGCCTTGTTTGACTGGGAACTTCAGAATTGGGCAGCACAATTTGTTTAAAGAGGACTAAAGAGATATAGCAACTGGAGGTATACAGTATCCAATATTTGAGTAAAATCACTGTAAGGAAGACTATGAGGCTAGCCGGGGAAATTTGAATACAGACTGTGTTACATTCTTTGGTAATTAATGGGGACTGGATGTGTCTCTCCCAAATCCCTATACTGAACTGTTAACTCCCAGTGTAATAGCATTTGGAGGTGAGAGGCCTTGAGGAGGACAATAGGTGTAGATGTCAGGAGAGTGGGGTCCCCGTTTGAGTTTTGTTTTTCAGTACTAGGGATTGAATCCAGGGCCTTCCCACTGAGCCACATCCCCAGACCTTTCTAATTTTTGTTTTTTATTTTGAGACAGGGTCTCAGCAAGTCACTAATTTGCTCAGGCTGAGCTCAAATTTGCAGTCCTCCTGCCTCACCCTCCTGGAGTGCTGTGATTACAGGTGTGCACCACCACATTTTTGTAAAATGAGGACAAAATCCTTCTTTCTCCCTCTCACCTCTCACTATGGGAAGATACAGTGGGTAGGTGCCATGTGCAAGCCAAGAGAGGAGAGGGTTTTGGCCGGGAAATACATCAGTGAACACCTTGACTTTGGACTTTTAACCTCCATAACTTCGACATGTAAACACATGTCACTTAAACCTCCCAATCTATGGCATTTTGTTCCAGCAGCCTAGGAGGCCTGAGGCAGCAGTGACAGCATAGGGTTTAGTTATACACATGAAGGCTGTTCCTCTGAGTTTATCTTCCACACACTGGAATACTTTCATATGGAGCCATGACATTTGCAACCTACTTTCAGTGGCTCTATAAATTAGCTAAATCAATGACAGGCAACAAATGGAAACAGAAATAGAGAGCAGGTGAGCTAACCAGGCCAGGGTTCCTAATTGGTAAATCTAGGGAATCAAGGGTGTGCAGCAGTATTGTACTGTTTTCCCAATTTTTCCCAGATTGGAATATTTAGAAATAAAAAGCATGTGTGTAGGAGCAGGAATGAGGAGGGGTGGGGAGAATGGAGTAAAATTGTCTGAAAGAAAAAAGATTCTACTAATGATAATGATATTTTATATGACTTCATAGTTTATAGTATATTTTCATGTATTTATTTATTTATTGAGACAGGGTCTCCCTTTGTAGTTCAGGCTGGCTCTGAGCTCACTATATGTAGTCCAGGCAAGCCTTGAACTCAGCAATCCTCCTGTCTCTGCCTCCCGAGTGCTGGGATTACAGGCGTGAGCTACCACGCCCGGCTCTGTGGTATGTGGTATTGATTGCTGGTGGGCGTGAGTCTCCACACCCAGCATTGTATGTGGTTACTGGGATCAAACTCAGGACCTTGTTGCGCTTGCGAGGCAGGCACCAGAACCACTGAGCTAACCCTCCGGCCCTTTCATATATTTATTAATGGATACTTTCAAGAATTTGTAAGAGATGTATATTTTACCCTTGTTCTACTGACACACGAGGCACAGTACATACAGCATCTCTTTCAGTTTCTGCAGGACCCCCAGGAGGAAGGGTTCATCTCTGTCCAGTCTACAGCAGCTCTTGGAGGCTGGGGACAGCCCGGGTTACAAGGCCACGACCTGGCCTAGCCAGGATGCAAAGGCAGCTCTGTCTGACTCTTCGGCCTGAGTTCATTTTCCTGTGGACATCTTGTTTGTGATTCCTGTTTTAAAAATACAGAAATGGAAGCCCGGAGATGTTAATTAACATATGTGGCTTCACAGAGCTCCTCCCCAGAGGGCAAAGGCAGGACCGAAGGCAGGACTTGCCTCTCCCACTCCTGGGCCTTGTTCTCACAGTACCCGGTTCCGGTTGGCCCTTCCTGCCACGCGCCTGTAGTGAATATTCTGAAGCAGCTTCACGCTCTAACCTCATGGCTCCCATGATAAGCAGCTTGGGCCCTCAACACAGGAAACCAGTCAGGCTGTTGGAGAGGAGCCAACAAAAGGCCTCGAGCTCAGAAAAGCCCTCAATAGAGAGATGCTTTGTAAAAATAGCTGCACAACCACATCAACCAAATCACTTGATGCTCTGATTAAGAGGCATGAGTGGCCAGCCACGTGATGGGGGCTGTGAGCTCCAGCCCTGGGGATGTCAGCCGACACAGATTATTTGCACACAGCAGGAGTCAGGCCCTATTACCCCTTCTGGTCAGGTGGGGAGCAGGGTGGGCTTTGGGCTGACAACCAGGCTGTGTTTATTTTTCAAAAACAGTAAATACTATTCGGTTTTCATTTGATTTTAAAGGACATTTAATTTTTAAGTGGAAATTTAAATATGCATTTCATTTCAATTATTAGATTTGAGACCACATGTTTTCCTGAAAGTCTCAGGCTGGAGAACAATGCAGTTCTTTGTCAAAACACTTGAAAGAGAAGAGCATATAAGACTTATATGGAACTATGAGTTTTAAATCTATAGAGCTCAGTACAGTAAAGCAGACCTGTCACCTACAGTCACTCCCCCAGCAAGGAACAGGAGGATCCAGGCATCTACTAGATGGCTACAAAGCTGAGAAGGTGACCTGTTCAGTGTTCATCTTGATGCAAGAACTTTGAGCTGCTAGTAGAGCCAGCTGGCTCCTGGGTACCTACCAGAGCCCACAGCAACCAGTGCCATGTACATTTGCCCAGATGTGCACAAACAGCCCAGCTGCAGAGTTCCTGAGAGGCTCCCAGGCTTGCTGCTTCCGCAAGAGCTTCCCTCCAGTGGGATGCTCACTCTGGCACGACAAACCCTCTGCTCAGAGTTCCAACAAGCTCTTTTCAAATCTTTCCCATCTGTGACTCAGCAGCTGTCCACTGGGACTCTGAGGTGTAGGGCTGTGAGCTCATGAACGGGTCACAGTTAGCCAGAGACCTGGGAAGCAGCGTTTTGTGAAGGGCGGTTGGTGGCTGAGGTGGTCAGCACACACCAAAATGCTAGCAGGGGTCCTGAGGTGGAAGTGTGGCAAGTAGCCAAGAGCAGTCACGCAGAGCCCGTGTGGGTTCACTACAGACAACAAGCCTGTAGAACTCTGTTCTCATCCCGATCGGATTTTATTAAGTGCTCAGCTCTGGCTGAGATCTTTATCAAGACCCGTCCAAAAGGGATCCGAGTCTCAGCAGCAGAGGGCCATGCTGAAACCTGTCCAAATGAGTTCTCATGCCTGCTGAGCCCGAAGGGGTCAGCCAGACCCGAGGCCTGAGAAAGCCTCACATAGCCTGGTCTTTGTGCTGGAGGCACCTGACTGGGAGGATGCAGAGGAGCTGTGCCCCTCAACCCCAGGACGTGATGCCATACACCTCATCTTGTGACTCATCAGAGACTGACTGTGGCTGGTGGAAAGGAAATGCAGCCACTGCCCACAGAGAGAAAGGCAGCCGCTGAGATCACACCGAGGTTCTGTTCTGTTACTGCCATGTGGTGGTCATGTTCTCTTTTGAACTCAAGAAGATTCATGGCTCAGGCATAGCCATGTCTCCATATCACCTGTCTTCTTGCCTCCCCTTCCTTCCTTCTTTCCCTCCACTATACACTCCCTAATCCTTTCTTCTCTTTATTTTTAATGAGGTAATATTCACATAACGTACTTTTTTTTTTTTTTTTTTTGCAGTACTTGAACTCTGGCCCTTGTGCTTGCAAGGTAGGTATGGTACCACTTGAACTAAATCCACGGCCCAACATACATTTTAAAATGTGTAATCCAGCTGGGTGTGGTGGCTCACGCCTGTAATCCCAGCACTCGAGAGGTAGAGGCAGGAGGATTGCTGAGTTCGAGGCTTGCCTGGACTACATAGTGAGCTCAGAGCCAGACTGAACTACAAAGCGAGACCCTGTCTCAAAAAGGAAAAAAAAAATATGTGTAATCCAGCACCATATGATGCATTCACTGTTTTGCAACCACGACCTCTCTCTACTTTCAAAACTTTCATCACCCCAGAAGAACCCCTGGGACCCCATGGAGTAGTCATTCCCACTTCCTTCTCTCAAAGAAACACTTTTTCCACCTAAGAAAAACACTTTTTCCACCTACAGATTTGCCTGTTCTGGATATCTAATACAAAAGCAATCATGCAATGTGTGATCTTTCATAACTGGCTTCTTTCACTTAGCATTATGTTCCCAAGGCTCATCCGTAATGTAATGTGCCTCGTGATCCCATTCCTTTTTGTGCCTGAATGATGAACTATTGCATAAAAATGCCACAAAGTGTTGAAGGGCACTGGGGTGTTCCCACTTTTTGCTATAGTAAATAGTGCTCCTGTAAACACTGGTGCGCATGTTTTGTTTTGTTTGAGACAGGGTCTCACTTTGTAGTTCAGGCTGGCCCTGAGTTTACTATGTAGCCCAGGCAAGCCTCAAACTCAGCAGTTCTCCTGCCTCTGCCTCCTGAGTGCTGGGATTACAGACATAAGCCACCATGGCCAGCATTGTGGTGTGTGGTACTGATTTGTAGTGGGTGTGAGCCACCACTCCCAGTGTTGTTGTTGTATGTGGTTACCAGGGATCAAACCAGGGACCTTGCATTTGCAAGGCAGGTACCAGAACCACTGAGCTAAATTTCTGGCCCTGGTGCACATGTTTTTGTGTAGACATGTTTGTTTGTTTGTTTTTTGTCTTTTGGGTATGAGGCAAGGAGTACAACTACAAAATCATATGGTAAGATTATGTCAATATTTTGAGTGTTATGATTTAGATCTAAAATGTGCCCCCTAAATTCTCATGTGTTCAGAGATGAGGCATTGGGAAGGTAATCAGGTCATGGGAGTAATATATTGCATTAATGAGTTCATAGCTGAAAGTGCTATTCCAAAGTGGAACCTAGTCTAAGGAGGTGGTCATTCTGAGTGTGACTTGGGATAGTTTGTTCTAATCCCTGACTTCTCCCTTCTCTGACTCTGTCTTTCTCTATTTTTCTGCTTCCTGGCTGCCATGAGGTAAGCAGCTTTCCCTTGCCATGCCTTTCTAACACGTGTTTCTACTTTGGAGCCAACCACAGACTGAACCCTCTGAAACTGAGCCAAAATAAATCTCACTTCCTTTAAGTTGCAGGTGTTGGATATTTTGTCTCAGTGATGGAAAAATAACTAATACACTGAAGAACCTGTAGATTGTTTCTCATATCAGTCTTATTATTTTGCATTCCTAGCAGCAATGTATGAGAGTCGTTTTCTCTCTCTTTCATATAACAAGACAAAATATAGTCAACAAAACTTATTTATCTAAAACTTTGAAATACCGAAGCCAGGGGCCAGAGGATTAGCTCAGTGGTTCTGGCGCCTGCCTCGCAAGCACAAGGTCCTGAGTTCGATCCCCGGTAACCACATACAATGCTGGGCATGGTGACTCATGCCCACCAGCAATCAATACCACATACCACAGTGCCGGGCGTGGTGGCTCATGCCTGTAATCCCAGCATCCTCGGGAGGCAGAGACAGGAGGATTGCTGAGTTCCAGGCTTGCCTGGACTACATAGTGAGCTCAGAGCCAGCCTGAACTACAAAGCGAGACCCTGTCTCAAAAAAAAAAAAAAAAAAAAAAAA
>PVIC010011077.1:0-42093 GCA_004025085.1 Thryonomys swinderianus
AGAAGTGCTCGGGATGGGAGGCAGAGGTTTGGGATTTGGAGAGCCCTGTGTCTTAGGAGCTCGTATGCTTTCCTGCCCTGAGGTTGATGGCAGGTCCCAAGAAGGAAGACGGCTCTGCAGGCCCAGTGCCTTCCCGACTGTGCTCCTCTTTCCTTTCCTTCCTTTTTTCTTGCTGATTCTGCTCTGATTGCTCAGCATCCCGAGAGGAATGTACGCCTGCCCAGAGGGCCCAGGACTGCCCCCCCCCACCCGAGCTGTGGCACAAGAGGCTCGGCTCTTCTTACTGCCTTGGCTTTTTTCCTGAGCAAACATAAAAAAACAAAAAGGCCAGAGAAGACCACAGACTCTGTCCCTCTCACAGCCCCCCAGAAGAGACTCCCTGACTCTCGTGTCACCAGATGCCATGTCAGCCAGGTGGAAACCCAGACGCCCTCTGCAGTCACCTGGGTGACCACCTCTTAGACTCTTGTGTCCATTTCTGACAGTTGCTTCGGGGACCCACCAGCTGACATGCCCCAGCTCCCGCCTCACCGAGGGACTGGGGTGGATCTCAGCTGATGCAGACAGAATGAACACAGCAGAAGCTAGTGGTGTTGGGGCTTTTGTTTTTATTTTGTAAAGGTAATGACTTCTTATAAACTCAATTTTTCAGATGACTGGTTAGTTCTTTTTGTTTTTTCTTGGCTGCAGTTTGGAGTTGTACATTGTAAAATATCCAAAGATGTCAAGTACTGTATGATCAAGAACTTGAAGCAAGTGGGAGTGGGGGGGGGGGTGGCTGTTTTATTTTGTTTCAGGGTTTTTTGTTTTTTTTTTTTTTTTTGATGTTTCTAATCTCCCTGTCTGTGGGAGAACTTTGGAGTTTTTCCTATTTATAACTCTTTTTATGTGATTGCTCTATGTAAAATGACACCCAGCAAAGTTTGCCTTAGTGATTCAAGGGACAATCTTCCGTAACTTCGATCATATGCAGCATCCTGCTGAGAAACTCTCAGCTAATTTTCTGGCCTATTTATTAAACAGTATTAACTGACCTGGTTAAATCATGTTGAGAGCTGTGCTTCTCTGAGATGTCACTGCTGGAGGTTCCTAGGCCAGCAACAAGCCTATCTATAGGAGTTTGGCGCTTAAGGTATGCACTGCTGGGTGTCATACATTTCAAGTGATCTCAAAACACCTTTCCAAGAAAACCAAGACCTTTCACCTTTGCCTTTCTTTAATCATTGGGAACACAGTGAGGCAAAGTAGTCTGCTTGCCTCACTCCAGTCCAGAGTAAACTGCCCCTTCTAGGTCACACTTCAGGTGTCTGAGGGTATTGTGCGGATAGGTAGACTGAGCTCAGTCTTTGTAATCTCTTATATTGTAGCTCTGTGAGGCATTATACGATAGTAAGCTACTAGGTGTCCATGAGGCTGCACACAGGGGTGGATGTGTGTATGTGCACGTGTACTCATGGCACATGTGCCCAGGTGCACTCTGGGATATGTGAGCATGGGAAAGTCCTAGGATGGCTGACTGCTAGCATAGCCAGTTGTGCTAGTTTCCTGGTTTGGTGTCCAAGCGAGCTCTACTACCATTCTAGCCTTTTCCTCTCATCCTTGATGTAAAAGCTGGGCTTCTTTTCCTTGGGTCACCTGAGCCTCTTTCCAACCACAGAATACTAGCTCCTAAAGGAGATAAATACACACACACACACACACACACACACACACACACTCACACACACACCTCATTGAATGGGCTTCACTCTGTTCAAAGCATGGACCCAGAGCAAACTCCTTAAGAGTTAAATTATTGTTTGAACTGCATTTTCTGTATAACCAATAGCTAGCCTAGAATCTTTCAATTTTCATTTCCTTTTCTAACTGTGGTAGGCACTTTATGTGCAGAATTTCTTGGTGCACAAAAACAACAGATCTGGATTTTAAATCAAGATTCCTCTGAGCTGTATACCCTTAGGCTAATTATCTCTTTACTCTGGTCCTCTCTTTCCTGACCTCTTGTACTAGAGGAATTCTCAAATTTTCTACCCAAACATCCCACAGCAGAAGGCCCAGCCAGTTGGCCAACAGGGGGACTGAAGTCTAAAGAAACAGCCTAAAGCAGCCTTCCTATAGAGAAATGCTCCTTTGATGTTACCTATTGTAGTTTTGAAAACTATGCCTCTGTATTCTATTACATAATACATGTGCACTTGTCTTTATATAAAAAGAATGTCTTCAACTACTCATGAGGTAAAGTGGTTGGCTTTTCCAGAATCTTCTAGTCAAGTCAGAATGTTCCATGGCTACCCTTCAGCTTTGAGAGGCCCCAGCTCATGGCTGATGGCTGGGGGCAGGTACAGCCAGCTGCCAAAGCACAAGGTCATGAGACTCCACCGGCACAGACTTTTTGTGATGTTTTGGTGCTCATCTTGGGGTCTGTGTCCACTGAGGGATGGGGTGAAGATGAGGAGGGAGTGGAGAACTGAATCCAGTCAGCCCTAACCTCTGGCTGCTCCTGAATTTATGTGAGTAAAATCTTTTAGTCCTAGCCAGCTAAGAATTCTATGGAGGCCACCAAATTGGCCTCAAGGTGCTACAGGAGTTGGGGTACTAACAACAGATCTTCAGAGAAGAGCAGAGGGAATGGAGCAAAGAGAAGGAGGCCTCTGAGGACAGGCCAAAGAAGGAAGTAAGGGCCGGAGAAAAAGCCTCCACAGAGAAGGCCCTATACTCATTTAAATCTCCCAGTGAGGGACAGGGAACCATGAACCAATAGGAAGTGAGGCTGACTGGCTGCCAGGCTCCCAGAGAAGAGTGGCCCCAGTGCTCACCCTGTCCTAGGATGACAGGGTCCTCCTGCCAGCCTCTTCACCACGCCTTCCTCCTCTCCCCCGTGCCTTTGTTGGCAGCTTCCTAGGGTCCTCTAAGCTCACCAAGAGTGAGAACAGAGAGTGGGCCATAGGAGGGGACACTTTCAGAAAAGGGCACATCAGGGACAGTCCCTCCAGGGTGTGGGGGGGTGTGGGCCTGGGAACTGAGACTGTAGCCAGGCACCTCTCACAATGCAATCCTTCAGGCACTGAGAAAACTGTGAATCCGGCCACTTTGTTGAGCATCAGAGACACCAGGATGTCATGGAATAAATTCAGAAAAGTTTGTAACCAACAACACCTCCCCTTCCAACCACCTTTCCCCTGTGTCCTACTTTCTCCCAGCTTCCTGGTCCCCATCTGACCCCAGCATCCCCCCCACCTCTGCCCTCTGCCTTCTCACACCCTACCTGCCTCCAGAAGAGGCCCTGACAGCTTACAGGCTCCCCCATCTCCACTCCTCATTCCAACTGAGGACAGCCGCAGACAGCAGCAAATGAGGATAGCTTTTTTGGGCAAAGGGACCTTGAAGCCACCAGCACAGTATCGACTACCAGCCTGGCTCAGAAGGAGACCAGGAATGTGGGCATCAACTAAACAACCTGCTTCCTCCCATTGGATTAGAAGGTTGAGGATTGAATCAGACATGTGATTCCATAAATTGCTGGGAAAATCCCTGAAGGCACCCTGCTCCATTTCCTTCATGGCCACACACTGCCGAGGAGGTGTTGTAGGGACCCTGAATGATGGTGCCCACATGGCCTGAACCAAAAAAAATGAGCCCACACAGACTCTTACAAACCAGAGAAAAACCACTCAATTCTCTCCCAGAGAACCTGAAAGCCAATCACTTTATCTGTAGCCAGACAGCCCTCAGCACAGCCACTCGGTCATCGACAAATGATGCCCAGGCTGATGTCATCTCTCCTTGTAATACTAGGAGACACTGCTGCTGAACCAGACATGACAGGACCATATTCCCTGCTGGAATATTTATAACACACATTTATAATACACACTCTCATTTTCATCCTGTTGCTCCACTCTTTACCATGAACTCTGAACCTGATCACAAAAGCAAAAGAACAAATCAGTGGGTTTCTGGAATGAGGAAGGAAGACAGAGTAAGTCAGACCCCTTTCCCGTGTTCCTCTAAAAATTACTATACAAAACGCTGACCCCTCTGGCTATCACAGGTGCCTGATGCCTTCTTCATGAACTCTTACATCCATAGATCATCTCGCTCTTGGCCCCTTGAGACATGTATCATCACAGCCCATTTGCATCAGCCAGAGTTCCTAGGCAAATGTCACCTCAAGTACAGAAGTTATTTATTAGCAGAAACTAAAGCTCTCACAGAATTTGCATGAGCTCAGAGTCAAGCTTGCAGGACCACCACAGTTAGTTGTGCAGGCCACACACTGCACACCACCACTGTGTTTGAGGGTCACACACAACAGATTAGTGTATTTGTTAGACAATAGATGTACATATCATAACGAATTTCCAGCAGATGGCAGTAAATTATGTCTTATTAGCACCAAGTCCCAAATAGCCTATGGGAGCCCAGGGCCTGGAAACAAGGATGCCAAGGCAGGAACATCCCCAGACTGCACAGTGTCAGATTTGATCAATGCTGCCACTGGACACAGATCCTGCCACTCACACTGCTGGCATCGACTACCAGACACAAGGACTCTGCCCCTATAGCCCCTCTGTACTGCTATTCACTCTAGAAAACAAATCCCACACGTCTGTCCTGGTGCTGCTCCTCATTTCATGAGTCTGTGCTGCGGCACCTGACTAGGTGAACCAAGCTTCACAGCCCCCAGGGATACAAGTTCCGGGCTTCCACACTAGGGGGTGATAATGGCCTTCTCCTAACAGCAGAGGCCCATAGCAGTCTTTTGAATATAAGGAGCCTGCAGCTTATGGTGGCAAATGGTTCTGAGTGAGACTAGACTCCCAGGCCACCGACTTTCTAACCATAGCTTCACATAATCTCTTTAAAAGTCAAAGGCAAGAATAAAGCAAGGAGGCTGAGAACTGACATCTAGTGATGATACATTCTGGTCGTTTTTCCCCCTAAGGCCTCAGCCCTCTGCAGGTCCTGGCATGCATTGATCACCACTGCGTGTGTGTGACACGCAGCTAGCTGTAAACTGACAGTTAGGTGGGGGTGGCTGCCTGTCAGGGAGGCAGAGACTGGGTGTAGATGGGTGTTCACTTCCAAGGCCTTTCACAGTTCTAGACAGACAGCTCGATACGGGCAGAGAAGAGGGACCCCGGGCCACAAGCCACAGACTGCTTGGGCCAAACTTGGAGGTGTCTGAGGAGTTAAACTGGATCTGGGCTTGGGTCTTTCTGAAGCTACTTGCCCAAAAGGGCGCTGTTTCACAAATAGTTTGGTAACTTGACATACTTAAATATTTAGACCTGTGATTTGAGGATAGGCACCTTTGGCACTCTGGCACAGGCCTTGCAACTACTAGGAAAGGTTGGGCCCTGACTGTGCTGGATCCCTAAGATCTAGCAAGCGCTGTGCAAGTCTGGCTAGGGAATCGATGGCCAGAGACAGCACTCCATTTCCACTTTGCTTGAATTTGCCTGTGCGTTTTTGAAAGAACGAGGTCAGCAAGAATTCATCTTCCCCACCACCCCGTTCACCCCTACTCTCTGGGTCTCCTTTCTTCAGCTGCTTTCAGTTCTGGAGGATTCTATACCACTATGGGTCACATCTAGGCACTTAAAGATTCAGTTAATTGCACAGCCCAGCCCAGTGCAATATCAAGCTCCCATCCCTTGGCGCTGCTACACTTCCCTTCACACAGCTCAGGACCCTGCAGAGGAGGTAAGAGCAGGACCGCACTGTGCTCACTCGCTGCCCCAGGGCTTTGCATGTTTATCAGCTACCTTTCTGGCTCCTCTGGGACCCTGCAGAGAGGAGGCTTGCAGGAGAAGGACAAAAGCCTCAAGGCGGTGCCCTTCGTGTGGCAGATTCCCCAGGCCAACTTGTTCGCTGCAACTGTCTTCTCCAGCTGAGTTCCTGCCACACCTCTGTACCGTGTCCCTACAAAGCTCCCTGAGTCCCAGTGACAATCACACAGGGCAAGATGGTCACACTGCTGGGAGCTCCATTCAGTGTTTCCCTGTCTGAGGGTGGGTTCGTTCTTCTGAATGAGTGGTCCTGTGTTCCAGCGTGGGCCACTCATGAGTAGGACCGATGACAGAAAAGTGTTCCTACTTTACAGATAGAATTTTACAAGCTCTACTGGGTGACCAACTAGACATGAGATGTTCTGACCTTTAAAATTCCTTTCTCTAGGGCAAAGCTATCTCTGGGGAAGTTTAATTAGAGCTCTCAGTTTTATTTTATGTGGAAATCAAAGTCAAGGGTCACTATGATCTTCCTAGTGGGACACAGTGACAGAGAGCTCCACATGGGACTGTCTGGCCAGGCTTCTGTTGGCATTTCCCTCCCTCCACTGCACAGACCAATGTACAAGTGGAAAAACCAAGTCTAAAGCAAAAAGGGGATTTATTTAAAGGATACTATAGCTCAGCAGATAGCTGAGAAGTCAGAGAACCTCCAAAACCAGGGTGTGCCTGAAGGGGCCACAGCAGCAGCAAAATTGGCAAGATCATGGCTGGGAACTTTCTCACTAGGTGTGATGGGTAATCTCACTTGACTGGTCTGAGAGGCGCAGAGGAAAGTAGGAAAGTACAATGTGGGGTGTGTCGAGGTGGGTCAAGGCTATAGACCTTGGGGGCTGTATTTAGTCCTAGCTCTTCTCTCTCTGGCTCTTCCTGCTTTATGTCCAACAGCCACGCGTGAGCAGCTTTCCTCCACGGTGTCCCTGCGTTATTAATTTGCTGCCTTGGAGCCGGCTGAACACAGGCTACCTCTGCAGCTGGGGGCCAAAATACTCACTTCCGCTTTTAAGTTGCTTATGGTATATGGTCCCAGAGATGGAGAGCTGATTTACACACCGGATACTATCCCTGGCACCACAAGTAGCAATGGCAGTATAAACTGCCACTCTACGACTTCTCTCATTGTGCCTCACTCCCTCATGAGGCAGTGTGAGGGAGAAGCATCTGAACAGCCAAGCCAGGGTGCAGTTTCCCACCTGCAGCTGCCAGGAGACTGGTAAAGGCTACTCTGAGCCCTCTCAGCTTCCACCTCGCACTGATAGGTCTCTCCCCAAATAAAAGTGTGAGAAGATGCAAGGTAGCTAAATAGTAACCAACACTGACTAGACTTGGTGTGCTTTGCTTGACAAAAAAAAAAAAAAAGATGGTCACGTTCCAACATTCCATTACTCACATACGTTTCTATGAGGGAGGAAATTCATGACAGCTTCTGAGGCCAACAGTGGGTCCTAACATGATATATAATTTTGGACTTTAAAGGCTTTTTTATCATTTGAGGATTTGGAATGTTTCCTTAGCCATTCATTCTGTTCCATCCCCTTTTATCAGCCCTGAAGATAGCCTGGAGGGGTTGCAAGAGTTAGGAGGCTGGTTTCTGAGCCTTCCCCTGCCGCTCTTTCTCTCCGTGTGGCTTTAAGAACACTATCTTCATTCTATGAAGTTGTGCTGCAGCCGCTGGAAAATGAGGGATGGACAAGAGGAGCCCCACGATTTCTTTCCATTGTCACACTGCAAGATTCCACACATCTGTTGCAAGGAGCACTTGAAAAAGGCCTAATTTCCTAATCAAAGACTGGCCTTCCTTTCCAGGATAGAGGTTGCCCATGGGGAGGGTGTGGATTGTCTAAGGTTGCTTGATATAAATACTATTGAGAATGACTGTATTCTGTAACCGAACAATTCCCTGGAAGTGCCTTTCAAGCTGAACTGCCAAACAATGCACAAATCTGTTTCTACTTTTGTCTTTCCTGTATCAAGAACAGGCTAAGTTTTCTCTCCTCACACATGAATACTCACACGTGCACGTGTACACTCACACAGAGACATCCCTGTGTTGTTCCCACTGAGTCTGGAGTTGCCTGTGTGGCAACCTGCAGAAGCTTTCATTTTCACGGTTTTTCCTAATCACAGCCATAGAACAAGCTCTCGGGTTTTCTTTTTGTTCAAACTTGACTTTTTACTTTATTCTCTGTGTTGGATACATACACACATGACAGTCCACAAAATGGACCTAACTGGGAAAGCCCAGGCACCCAATACTCTGCTTTCTTTAAGATGACCAGCCTCTCTCTTTTTACTCCCCAAATTCCTCCTATGTAATGGCTGGAAAAAAAGAGATATAGGGGTGATAGTGGAGTCTGAAGAAAAATGCCTTTGAAGTGAATGCTCTTGGGGGCCCAAGTAAATATATAGTGTCTGGTTCCAAGGTTTCCTAGAGATAAACTAAATTTCCACAGCCAGAGCTGACATCGCACCCTGATTTATGAGGGGAGGCCAACTTCCCAGAAGCCCCATGGATGTGGTAGGGCAGTGCTGTGGGGGAGAGCACAGGGAAATGGGAGGGCAAAGGATATGGTGTTGATGAGCCTACAGAAGGATCCATGTCTCCTCTCTGGACCTTTCTCCCAGCGCTTCCATAAACAGGGCTTCTGGAAATTTAAAAAAAAAATACACTCACAACCCATACACATCACCTTATATGAAAAACACAGACCTTTAATGCATTAGTGACCAGAAAGTCTCAGGTGCAAGTATTTTTAAATCATTCCCAGGCCACCTGAGGCTGTCTGGGATGCTCTCAGACTGACCCTCACGGCAGGTGAAAGGTAGGAGACACTGTGTTTCTAGGTGTAGTGGTACCATACCTGCCTGCCAAGTTCACGGTCCTGAATTCCATTTCCGATGCTGAACAAAGGCCACATATGAATAGTATAAGTGAACAGAAAATAGGGCAGTGTTCACAATGCTCACAGTTGTTTTGAACACTGAATGTATTAGGTCAGATTGTTCTTAGCCTCCTATAGAGACAGAGAAAACAAGAAAGAGACAGAGAAAGAGGTGGGGGAAGAAAGAAAAGGAACAAAGAGAAAGAACGGAAGTAAGCAAGCTCTGGCTGAGAAAACAATTTTATCAATGTCTTGGTGGTATATATGGAACATAAATGGTATATGTGGTATATATGGAGACATAGGAATAAATAAACAAAACACCTTACTAGGCTCTGCGGTCAGTGGAGTGGGAAGCAGAGCTGCCATGTTCAGAGGGGAGAAGAACCCGTGGAATAGGGCCTTCAGGAGGAGCTGGGGGCGGGGTGGCTGGAAGGACCCAGGAGACTGAGGTGGATTCAAAACTGAGCTCAGTGGGTTCCATTCCCACATTTCCAGGAACATCCTGTATCCATCCCTGCTGCCTGAACAGAGACCCCCTGTCTGCGTCCTGGGACTGAGACTCCTCTCCAGATTCCCAGCGTCCTCCCCATCTCGCATTTCTAACCCTAACTTCAGTGTGAACCAGAGCTGTCTCTCCAGCTGTCACCCTGATGTTGTCACTTTCCTGCTTCCTTCCTGCCCAGAGAAATCAGTCCAACCTTGGGTTCGGGGCAAGACCTTTGCTTTTCCCAGGCAGCTGCTGCTGGGGCTCCTGCAGGCCTCAGCTCCTGTTCCTCACCTGACTCCATGGGCGACATCACCCCACATGTAAGAACTCCACTGGTCCCCCCATGGAACTCCCCTCCGTGGACCCCCTGGGGCACCGTCTGCACCTATGTTACCTGTCCCCTGCCCTTCTTCCTTACCAGACCCACTTTGGCTTCTTAGAATCACATCAGTTCCTCTCTGACGGACACAGGATCCGGTCCCGAGGCAGACAAGGGATTGGCTGCCAATACCATCTTGCGCTTATAAAGTACTTTTCTATTTGTGAGTTGTTTTTATATGTAATTGCATTTGGTTCTCATATTAAACCTCTCATCTGCATTCATTGGATGAGGAAGCTGAGAAATGGATGGTGTGGCAGGTGAGCATTCTGGGTGGCATTTCACTGGCCCCCCAGTTAGGCCCTGGTTACTGCCCTGAGCCTCAGTTTCCTCAAAGACAAAACAAGTCCAGTTCCGTCTCTTTGATGGCGGAAATCACACATAATTCTGTAAAGTGGGAAAGATAGTGAAAAGAGAAGTAACTCCCAAGGTTTAGGACAGCGGAGATAGTTCTGCAAACACTGTGTGGCACCACAGTGGCAGATGCAGGATAAAGGTCAGGTCGCGTGTGTACCTACATCTGCAGTTACCAAGGAGAAGCAAGTAAGCATTGTTTCTTAAGCAGTGTGATGCGTGAGCCAGTACCCGGAGGTGGGAAGAGCCACGGCGCAGGTCACCGCCACAGCAGAGCGGCCGCGCCAAGCCCGCGTGGGTGTAGAGGCCGCCTGGACGTGGGGACAGCAGCCAGGATGCGCCCAGGAACAGGCCAGGTTGACCTAGGGTGCTCCAGAAAACCTCAGTCCAAACTGCGCAGGGAAGAGGAGGAGGCGGAGCCGGCGCTGGAGCGCTCGGCAGGGCAGCAAGAGCGCCTGGCCAGTCCCTATCGCCCCCTCGCGGTCGCGGCGCACACTGCGCCCGCAGAGACAAAGCCAGCCCGGCAGCCGCGCGTGGGGCGGGGACTGCGACCAGGCAAGACCGACGCCCCAAACGAGACCATCTGTTGCTGCTAGACAAACTGCTGTAGATTACCGAGAGGAATGTAAGTAGGGAATGGAGAAGGCGCGTGGCTGCCGCCTCTGACCCCCCCCCCCCCCCGATTCTAGTCCCGAGAGCTTAACTACAGAGACGCACCTTCCTTGCTAGCGGGAGCGGGGAGAGAGAAGCACAACCCGGAAGCAGGAGCGGCGGTCCTCGCACCCGTCAGTCCTCTCACCCCACGCCCCAACAGGCCCTCAGCCAGAAGCCCTCGCCACCCGCCGCGCTGTGTTCGCCAGTCCTGCCTTCGCTGGCTGTCTGTGCTCAATCTGCCCCTAGGGGGCAGTCGTCAGAGCCGCGTTCAGCAATAAAACAAGCCTCCGTTGCTGACCCTGCGCGGGGAGGGGCCCGCGCGAGGGCTGGGTCCCCGAGCCGTCCAATCACCCCTGCTCTTGCCCCGGCACCTTCCTGAACCCTGTGCCTGCTGAGACCAGGCAAAAGCACCCACGACTGCCACCAGCCACCGCTGGTTAGGAGTGCAAAAGCGAAGCAGTTATAGATCTTGGTCGTGGGGTCCCTTCTTCATTGACCAGCCCCTACCCATGCTATTTTACAGGCCACCAATGGCCAGCACTTCCATCAAGGATGCAAATGTCACACCCATTGCGAGCCAGGCCCTGTGGGGGTATTTTGCTAGATCCCATGCAGCTGGGGGCATTGCGCCTAAACTTCGGCTTCAAGCACAGCCCTCCTCTCCTGATAGCACTTCGCTCAAAATTACCACCCTGGGAGACTGAAGCAGGAGGACCTCAAGTTAGAGCCCAGCCTGGGTGTTCAATCCCCAGTGCTGCAAAAAATAATAAATAAAAGGAAAGAAAAATTACCTCCCATGTTTCAGGATGGGCCTTGCTGAGGCTGTAACTTAAAAGAGCTGGGGATGAACTACCAACAAGGTGCCATTAGCAGATGATTAAATACAGGTGCATCACTGCTGTGGCCTTTAGACCTCAGATCTCGAGTTAGGAAGTCCTCTCGCCGGTGACTTTTTTCTTGGGCAACTCCATCCTGGCTTATATATTCTAGTCCAAGGTAAGTGCTTTCTGTAAGGCACCAGGTGGAAAATATTTTAGACTTTGTAAGCCATGCAGACTCTGTTGCAATCAGTCAGCTTTGTTTTTTGTTTTTTGGTTTTTTTTTTTTGGCTTTTTGGAGACAGGGTCTTGCTTTGTAGTTCAGGCTGGCCCTGAGCTCACTATGGTGCCCAGGCAAGCCACCGCGAACTCAGCAATCCTCCTGTCTCTGCCTCCCGAGTGCTGGGATTACAGGCATGAGCCACCACGCCCAGCATTATATGTGGTAACTGGGGATCGAACTCAGGTCCTTGCGCTTGTGAGGCAGGCACCGGAACCACTGAGCTAACCCTCCGGCCCCAGCTTTGTTCTTTAATGAAAGCAGTCTCAGATCCTAGGAGTGGCCATAGCTGTGTCCCAGTAAAACTTTATTTACGAAAATAAGCAGGCAGCTAGATTTGTAGGAGGTTTTAAATTATTTACCCTATTTTGAACCTATAATATGTATTTCAGGATCATGACTTAATTGAACAGATGAGGAAGGTGAAAAAGCTTCCAGTCTCATGCCAAGGTAACCTTGAGCCTGTTTCCTCCTCTGGACATGCAGTCATTATGGACATAGCAGACACACCTGGCCCTTTTGTTCCCTACCTGGGCTGGAACTAATCAGGAGAGATAAATGTTCCAGGGCCCTTTTCTAAACTCCAAAGCATTTCATGCTTATGAACTTCCCAGGGTGAATCTGAGGACCACCGAGGCCTCAGTGATAGAGGCTAGGTGGCACAAGTCTTTTAGGTCTTCACAGGATCTGGGGACTTGGGAATGTCACCACGGCCTCTCTTGAGGTTGCTGTGACCCTGGGCTGCAAACTGACCATCTTTTGCTGCTCTTCACCTGCTCTATCCTGTCAGTATCCGCGGCTTCCACTCGAGCTGGGCTGGTGCATCTGTGGGAGAGAGGTCCTTCCCGGACCTGCGCCCCTAGGCGCAAAGTAAGATTCTTTCTGATGTTGCCAACTTCTGGCCACAGCTGGACAGAGCTGCTGCCTGCGCTGAGCACTCACGATACTCTGTCATACTGCACTGTGGACAGGAAGGCAGCACAGGGGCTGTGCTACCCCTTTGCATCAGTCTTTTTGGTTCTAGGACTGAATCAGGCACTTCAGAGCGATTCTTTTGACACCAGCGCTTCTGAGAAGCTGGATGGCCCGGTGCCCTCTCTTTCCCAAGGGCCCTCAGAGCTGCATGGTTTGGGCAACATGGGCCTTTGGGCACCACTCCAGGGGCTTCTGTGTTGTTTCCTGGCAACTTGGAAGCAACAGAGGCTGCTAGGTGGGGCAGGCTTTTAAAGGCCCAGCCTTCTTGGGGATCCAGAAGTAGCATCTGAGGAAAGGTGTCAGCTTTCTGCCCTGGAACTCATGTTGTTGCCATTCTGCCTCTAACCTCAAGGGACCCTACGCACTCAGTGGATTCAGATCCTCAGCTCTGAGCCAACACATTCACCTTACAGAGGAGGAAATGGGGCAGCCTTGCCAGGGAGCAGGACTAGTTTGAGCCTGAGCTCTCCCCAGTACACCACACAGGAGCTCCACCAGCACTCATCACCTTATTCGTTGCTTTCTGCTCTCTGTCTCCTCGCCCTTCTGAATCAGTGGAATAACTGCATGGACCCTCATGGAGGTGGCCTCCAGCAGGGAAGCATGCTATGGCTGGGAACAGAGCCTGGGAAGCTGGGTATCTCCAGCATAAAAATGGGGTTCTGTCCTCTCCTTCTAGGGGCCAGGGTGGGCCCCACAATGAAGTAAAGGAAAGCTTAGGCCAAGAAGAGCAGCCTTGCCTCCTGGGTCTGCTTGCTGTGCCTCTCTAGAGGGAGGTGACAGGATATGTTAGCCTCCCAGGGATCCTTTAGGGTTCAGCCCTCAGAGCTTGGGCACAATGACCTCATCAGGCATTTCCAGCTTTTATAATCTGCCAACAAGGCCATCAAGTGACGCAAGCCCACTCCCCTTCAGCCCGTTCTCAGGGCAATAGTTGGTGATCTCAGCCCCCTGGAACGCCGCTGCCATTCCTAGTCTCTGGAGGGCCACAGGCCACAGGCCACAAGACAGGCAATCATGAAGCAAGGGCCAGAAGGAGGAGAGTGACCCAGAAGCAAATAAGAAATCAGCAGGTGAGCTGAAATATCACCCAGGAGGCCAGAAACTGGAGCTGGGAACCAGAGCACTTAGTCCTAAGTGACAGAATGTGACAGAATGGGCTTAACATACACAAAAATCAAGGGGACAGTTGTGCTCCAGTGGCCTGTCCCCTTGGGATCCTCCAACGGGCCTACAAGGGGCACTTTCAGTTGCTGCCCACTCTCTGCTTGCCTCTTCTGCCTCATGAATCTCACCCAGCTGGTGTTTACCTCCCTGGAGCCCGGCCTGGGCACACACAAACATGGCATGTGCATCCAATGAGAACAAGTCAGTACCACTGAGGTCAAAACTTGGTGCAGACACACAATAACAAAATGATCTTGGACAAGCAACTTTTCCTCTCTGAGCCTCAGTTTCTCTGCAAAATGGAAATAACACTAGCAGTATCTTCTTAGGGTGATCATGAGCCAATAAATGGGGCAAAGCAGGTTGTGCTGGAACAGGGGTACTCCCCAGGAACACACGGATACCAGTGCCCCTGAGCAGCGATGACAGGTCAGAGGAGATTTAGATCCCTTCATCCCCATACTTTGCTCCTCAAGTCAGCAAGCAGTAACTCGGGCCAAGGTAGCAATCTCAGAAGTGCAGGAGCCTCACACCGACATGCTCCAAGCATGCCTGCCACCGAAGAGGAGCCGTGAGGAGTTTGTCAGTTTACCCCATTGGACTTTGAACACCAGGGACTCATTTTTAAAATGCCACAGTGCAGGTTCAGAGAGTGTAACTATCTCCTCAAAGTGAGAGTGGCCACTGGCTGACAGAATCAAGGTTTGTGCACAGTACTTCAGTACCCTCAGTGCACTGATCTCACGTTTTCTGGTGGTTTGGACTCAGTTACATAGATTTGTATAGCTCAACACATATGAACTTAAGGGCACTGTGTACTCAACTCCAACCTATTACATAGACATTAGAGAGGAACAGCAACTAAAACAAAACCACTTTTACAATTGTGTAAAACAGAATTCATAACAAGTCTCTATTTGGGTGTATGGACTATGTGGCCCCACCGGACCTCCCCTGCTCTGTCCCTCAGCCTGGGCATTCAGTCAAGACCAGCCCCTCCCTAGAGAGACTACATGCACCAGGCCCTTCTCCCAGAATCCCATTCTCTGGCTTGTTTTGAGTTACTCTCAATTTTACTTTTTCTTTAGGACAGATCTTTCCCCAAAGCCTTCCCTGTCCTTCCACCCTCTCCTGAATAGATGGATCTCTCTGTTTTGGGACCTCTGCAGGCCTCTCTGGGTGTCTAATAGAACTTCTTCTTCAGACAGCAGCAGCATCGGAGGAAGAAAGCTGGAAGGGGCCTCAGACACCTCCCAGGTGGGGATGTGGACAGTAAACTTCTGGGGGTTATGAGCCACCTCAGGAAGCCTCCATAGGGACTGAACCAGGTAGGAATCAGTTGGCAGGGCCCTTAACCAAGACACGCTGATTTCACCTGTTTTATATTATTTTACTTGAAGAAAGATGTTAACTGGCCCAAAAAGTGAAAAACAACTATTCTAATCCTACCTTTTATTTCAACATATAAGAGAACCCCAAGCTTGGTTTATACTTCAAAATTCCTCCTACCTGCCTTCCATGTAAAGTAGGGGCAAAAAAATCCCCATGCCCAAGACCTTCTTGCCTTCATTTTCTTCGCAGTGAGTTCTTGGACACAGGACCAAGTCCCCAGATATAGAAAGTAGAGAGATACGGGCAGCTTTTGCCACCCTGTTTGGAAGGAAACACTTATCTTTCCCTTCTCCTGTCTTCCATGAGCAGGATCACACATGGACAGTGGCTTAGCTTTTCCAGGCCTGGGAGCATAAGCCCTGGGCCGGAATCCCTCACCATTCCATGCCTCCCTTGAAAGTCTGTGTGGCCTGTACTTTCTGCCAGGGTAATTATTAAAATACGTCATGTAAAATTATTGAGATTACAAGAGTAGTGAGGAGCCAATTGTATTGAAATAGGGAGATCAAAATCTATAAACATGTTTATGATATAAGAGGAAGGTACTTCTTTATTGCTTTCTTTCTTTTTTTTTCTTTTTTTTTTTTTTTTTTTTTGAGACAGGGTCTCACTTTGTAGTTCAGGCTGGCCCTGAGCTCAGTATATAGCCCAGGCCAGCTCAAACCCATAGCAATCTTCCTGCCTCTGCATTCCAAGTGCTGGGATTACAGACATCAGCCACCATGCCTGGCACTGTGGTATGTGGTACCAAGGGTCGAACTCGGGACCTTGTGTTTGCAAGGCAGATGCCACAACCACTGAGCTAAATCCCTGTCCCCAGAAGGCACTTCTTTATTAATAATAATTTCTCTGTCAGGAGGACTGACAATTGGCATGTTGGAGTTACAAGGAACAGTGATACTTTACGATACCTAACACCTATAAAATAATATGGAAATCTTCGTGGTTCCCTTTGGCAACAAACTCCTTGATACTACCATTATTATTATTATTATTATTATTATTATTATTATTATCTTTTTTTTTTTTGAGACAGGGTCTCACTTTGTAGTTCAGGCTGCCCTGAGCTCACTATGTAGCCCAGGCAAGCCTTGAACTCAGCAATCCTCCTGCCTCTGCCTCTGCCTCCCGAGTGCTGGGATTACAAGCGTGAGCCACCACACCCAGCACTGTGGTGTGTAGTATTGATTGCTGGTGAGTGTGAGTCATTACGCCCAGCATTGTATGTGGTTACCTGGATCAAACTCAGGGCCTTGAGCTTGCTAGGCAGGAGCTGGAACCACTGAGCTAAATCTCTGGCCCTCTTTTTATTTTTTTATTTTTTATTTTTTGCAAACAGAAGCAAGGCTTTACATTGGAAATTCCACTCAAGGACAGACTAGTGGCTCCCCAAACAAAGGAAAACCAGTAGCTAATCTAGAAAAGATTCCTGCCTAAAGTTCCCATCTAGATCTCTGTGCAAATAAGGCCTTCAGATCTACAAAGCCTGATCAGCTGATGTCAGTTCCTCCACACCCAGAAGACATTCCACTCCGAGTCAATGTCCTCAGGGTCCTCAGTGGACAACTTCTGAGCTCAAGAGTCAAGCAGCTCCCAGCACAGCATGAGGCGGGCTGGCAGAGTCTCATACTGTGCCACATACTGTGTCAGTAGGTTGGGTTATATATGTTGCTTTTTTTTTTTAATCCTACCATTAGTATACTGGGGGTTTTTTTGTTTTGTTTTGTTACCACGTTGATAATTGGGAAAAAATGCTCAATTTCATGGAAACGTTTGTGAAAATATAGATGTAATTTTTTTGTCTTTCCAATTTCACAAACCCCTTGAATTCTGTGGATCTAAGCTAAGAATCTCTGCTTTGGGGGACAGCAGAGCACAAAGACAGACAGAACTTGGATCGCTACAGGTCCCTGGGAACAGAGCTGCTGCCAGCCTGGGCCACTTACCTCCAGACTCCTATAGGAGAGAAATAAACAAATCTTACTTAAACCCTTGTCATGGTGGGGTCTGTTAGAGCCACCTGGTTCCCACTGGCACTATCCCAGTGGAAGCTCCCGGAAGCACCTCCCAGCAAAAGTTCATCAAATTTAACATCCACATCCCCACCTGGGAGGTGTCTGAGACCCCCTTCCAGCCTTCTTCCTCTGATGCTGCTGCTGTCCAAAGCAGAAGTTCTATTAGATACCAGAGAAGCCTGCAAAACAGACCCATCTATTCAGAAGAGGGTGAAAGGACAGGTAAGGCTTTGGGGAAGGATTTATCCTACAGAAGAAGTAAAATTGAGAGTAACTCAAAACAAGCCAGAGAATGGGATTCTGGGAGAAGGGCCTGGTGTGTGCAGTCCCTCTAGGGAGGGGCTGGTCTTGACTCAGTGCCCAGGCTGAGGGACAGAGCAGGGGAGGTCTGGTGGGGCCCACACAGCCCACATTCTTTTACATTGCCTTAGGTACCCTAGCTCAGCTCATGGGCTTCCTGAACAAAGGCAACCAGAACCAGGACTGCTTTCTGGAGACTGTGTTGTTGGAAAATCTGAAATGTCTATCATTTGGAAGGAAATCATGGAAAATACTCACTTTTTACTCCACTAGTATTAAGCTCCTGCTTTGCACCAAGCCCTAAGAGCCAGAGCTTTTGTTGACAGTCAACATATAAATCAACATATAATCAAGAGATAAATAAGCAAGGAAAATTAGTTTGTTATTGGTATGAAAATATTAATAATAACATCGAAGTGCAGCTTTAAAATTTCTCTTGTCAGTGTGAGGAACACCACGGAATATAATGAGCTGTAGTCACCACTTTTAAAAGGTAGAGTTCTGAAATCAGACATACCTCAAACTTTCCTCTGATTGCCAGCTATGTAGCTTTGTATGAGTCAACCCTCTGGACCTCGGGCTTCTCATATATAAAATAATATGGACTTTACCATCTGGTAAAGTTACTGTAAATATTCAGTGAGATAAACAATATAAGCTTTCTATTCATAATCTAGCACATAACAAGTACACAGCCAATGCCTTCTTGTTATTACTATTAATATCATTATTAACTAGAGCTAAGAACCTGAACTAAACAGAAGCCTCAAAACTGCATATAATACATTTAATTCAGAACTACTAGGAACTTCAGATGTGATGGTTCTGCATGTGTTTATAAATAAGTGTACATGTTTCCATGAATAGATTAGTAACCTGTTTGGCCAACTTTTGGCTTAAAATTTTCTTTTTAGTTTTATTTTTCAAAAAGTAAATGAACCATTAGTGCCCCCCCCCAAAAAGAATAGTTAGCTCATGCTCTCAGAGTCCTTTGGTGTTCCCAGAATCACCCAGGACTTACTGACTCCAAAGAACTCAGGGCAGGCTCCACATGTCTGCCAAAGAGGGCTGCCAGCTATGCTCAGCCAGCGCTCTTGCTGCCATGTGGGGCACTGTTGGTCACTGTCCTTGCACTGCTTGGTGGTTCTTGGCCCAGGCTGTAGCACACCCGTGCTAATAGTATGGCAAACAGTAACCAGAACTGTTGGTGCTGTACCCTTGGGGCTCTGCCCCCAGGAGGAAGGTTTTTCTGTTCACTTTCCCTTGATCTCAACTGTTGTTTCTGCAGCATAAACTCTAAGCCAAGGAAGCTGAGTCAGGAGGGGTCTCTACCACAGCCTTGTCAGTGTCTCTAGGTCCAAGGGAATGGGCAGGTCACCAATCTCTGCTTTGCCCCTGATTTCACACTTCGACTTATCTGAAAAGATACCTCCTCCTCTGTTGTCGTCGCAGAGCTGCACATGAGAGGGTGAGGCGCAGAGTCACACACACACACACACACACACACACACCAGACCCTGGGGAGGCTTCTGGAATGCTTTCATTTAATGAATGCAGTGTAAAGCATTATATAGCACAAGCGGTGGGTTTGTGGTAGCTACTGGGGATCGGTCTATGGTTGTCAGAGGAGGGCCCCAACGTTGGGGAGGACTGGATAATCTCCACCTGGGTCATGCCCACCTTAGCTCACCATTCACTTTGGTCTCAACTGAGTCTACCGAGGGCCAAGGGCTCTCTCAGGACCTAGGAGACTGGCGTGCGGTGCAGTTGGCTCAGCCAGACCTGGATTTCACCGTCACTCCTCTCTAGCCACCAGATCGTTCACGAAGAAAGATTGGAAGGTGGACTGATCTAACTGCAAAAAACCCTGCTTTCTCCTAGGGCACTGGGGCCTTTGTAATTTTAGATATTTGCTTGTAAAGAATATTCCCTGAGAGGTGACTTATGTCTTGAGTTAAACTGAGAAATAATGCTGGTTGTAGTGGCTCACACCTGTAATCCCAGCACTGGGGAGCAGGAGGATTGCTGAGTTCGAGGCTTGCCTGGGCTACATAGTGAGCTCAGAGCCAGGCTGAACTACAAAGCGAGACCCTGTCTTAAAAAAAACAACTGAGAAGTAGTTGGTATTCTTTCATATAATAATACTAATGATGATAATGCTGATGATGACAGAGAGGAAGGAGAGGAAAAAAGAAAGGAGAAAATGGGTACTGATTGTATTGAGTTCTATGTACCAAGCTCTCTGACATCTCACCCCAACCCAAGAGGCAGGTACTATTATTGACTCCATGCTACAGATGAGGAAGTGAAGCTTATCATTCATCCTAGTCACATCAACTGAGTTATTTGTCTGACCCTCCTATCGGTATGTGCCTGCCATGTAATATTTCACTGGGGGAAGACAATTAGCAAAATTGTTTATCCAAAATTTTCCCAGTTCTTTCCTAATTTTTCCTAATTCTTTTTGTCAATCTCCATTAAGTGTAGAAAATGTGAGACGAAATAAATTGCAACTAGTAGCAGGAATGGCATTAGATTAAAAGTTGGAAACTTGGGTTCTCACCCTATCATTCCCAATATGTTGGAGGTTCAATTTAGAAGAAATTATATTCCCTTTCTAAGCCTCAGTTTCTCTATCTGCAAACTGACAGGTGCTCTAAATGCTATCTAGGTCTCTTCTAACTGTAACGTTGTGTAATTCTGTCAAACAGACACACTTTAAATCTTGAATCAATGAGGCATGACCATGTCTATGAGCAGCCATGCATAAAACATTACAGGAGCAGCATTTGGCTAAGCCATCCATTTAGTCATTTCTTCCAGACAGTTTAAAGAGAACCTCTCAGCAAAGATTAGCAATTTGAGGCAAACAACTGTGAAATCCCAGGAGGGCCAGATGCACTTAATCCAGGGCTGGTTATTAGATCACTTCTGATTCATCTCTTTTGTCTGGTCTTAATTTGCTTGTTAATAGCTTGTCCCTTTTCCCTCCCCACTTCCTGCTATTATCCATTCTTTGTACCTTTCAGGAATTGATATCACAAATGTAACTTTGCTATTGTGAGAGATGGTTCAGCTCAGTATCCTTGTTTGGTCTTGGGACTTCCTGAGCATGGCTGGGAATCCCAGCCCCTCACACTCAGCTTGCTTGAATCAAAACACTTTGCTGGTAGGAAGCATAACTTAGTGGAACAGCTACCGTTTTTATTGTCTCCTTGGAAGCCAAATATTGAAGTATTTAGTGGAACTTTGACGTGTAAAGGAGCAGTATGTTCACTGATGGCCTGTCCTGTACAGGAAGGTCAGTCAGTCTCTCTGGGGACATAATTCTTTCATTGTAATGTGAAAACAAAACAAAAACAAATTAATACATTTGTATTTTAAAAAGAACTTTTAAAACCTAGTGTTGATAAGAAGTGACGAAATAGGAGCTTGTAAAAGGCGTTGAGTCTAACGGCTATGGACTTTCTTAAAAGCAATTTGTCACTATGAATCAAGTTTAAAAACACGCACAATTTTATCTGAGCCAGAATTCCCACTTAGGAAGCTGAATTACCCTAAATAGTCATAGAACAGCAACATTTAAATACAAGGCAGTTCAGTGGAACTTATTTGTAATTTTAAAATGTTAGACCCAAAGCAAATTTCCAAGAACAGGAGATTCAATAAATAAATGATGAAGTATCTAAATAAGAAAATGCTTCTCACTCATTAAAAATCATGTTGTAGAACATTTAATGACATGAGAAAATGCTTATGATAGTCTATTATGGGCAAGAATTGGAATGCAAAATTGTACGTAGGTCAACTCCAAGAAATTTAAATGAATGTTTGTAAGTGTACGTATTATTTTAAAAAATAGATTATACACCAAAATGTTGATAGTGTTCATTTCCCCATGGGAGAATAATGCATGCTATTTCCTTACTTCTTTGTGCTTCTTTACAATTTAGCTGCATTGTGTTAAGCAAGAAAACATAAATATAAATTAAATTAAATACAAAATATAAATTTAAAAGTACATATAATTGTTCTTTGTTTCCCAGGTCTGCAGGAAAGAGAAAGGTCAAACAGGTCAGATATAAGGATCCTATTTCTTGGAAAAATAAATCAGTTGTTTCCTTCTGGCCAGTCCATCCCCACCTTGATTTCTACTCTTTCTTCTAGCAGGGTACCTATAGAATTCTGCATAGTGGCAAGTGATCTATTTGTCCTTCTAGTTGACGCTTCAAGCTACAAGCCTATTCCTCACCAGTGAATTTCCTTCCTGGTGCACTGAAAGGGCTAACTATGCACAATGTTGGCCTGGTGTTCAGGTGTTCAATGTATACTGCTGGTGGCCTGTAACTGGTCATAAAGGAAGTATTTACACCACAGCAATTGGCCAAAACTATAACCAGGGCTTTCCTTTCACCCCCAAGAGCCATTTAACAGCACTTGGTGGCTTGTGACCTCTGACACCTTCATAGCTTCCTATTGTGGCAGCTACAGTTGAGCTAGTGACTGAAGATTTCCCAGTCCTTACCTACCTCCTGAACTTCTCCTTAGATGTGACACCCTATATTCTAGGTCATCAGTCCCAGAAGCATGAGCCCCATACCCACACCCACAGTGGCAGCACCCCTGGGACTTGTCAGGGCTGCATGTTCCTAAGCCCTGTACTGGACCTATGACTCATGCACCACTGAAACTCACAGGAAGGCAGCCCATCGTCTGGCTCTTGCTTTCTAGATCAGGCTTTGCCAGGCAAAGAACTGCAGTACTTACCTCTGCTTCCTAGGGAGTAAAATTCTCACACAAATCCCTAATTTTCCATCCCTTTTTTTCTCTACCTTTCCAAGACAGAAAGTATTTAAGACCATTGAAAGCCTAAATCTTAGAAAGATTATGAGCCACACCCCACTCCTATACATATATCCAAATTCAAATGATCAAAAGGAGGTCTAGCAGGTTCAGATTTTCTTACCTTGATAAGAATACTATCAAATATCAAATGTTTAATAACTCCCCCCTCCTTTCACACTGCTTTACTATTTCCCTATACAAACATTTTGTCTGTGTATTGCAAAACCCAAAGAGTTACTGCCTGCCACCAAAAAATGGGACGTATTTTCATCCAAGGCCTCCCAAGCCAAACTTGGCAGCTCAGATTCCCCAGACACATCCTTTCTGCATGTTCCTAGGAGGTGGGGAAGACAAAATGTCTGTTCTGACACCTGTCAATCACCTTAAGCAGTGGCCCAGGAGCTGCTGCACTGGAACAAGTAACTGTGGCCTTGAGCTGACATGACAAAGGGTGCTTGGCACTTTGGGACACACATTTGGCCAGTGTTCCCCATGGGGCCTGACCATGATGTCCAATGAGTACTGGGTGCTGTAATTCAGCGGCAGAGCACTGACCCAATGTGATCAAGGCTCTAGGTTCAACTCCCAGTGCCTCACACACAAAACTCACAACCATGACAATCAAGACGTAGGCATTTTCTTCCTATTTTTTCCTTTGAACACTTATGGTATTTCTGGATTATCTTGGTGTCTAATAGTCTTTCAGCTGTCACCTCACTGCTGACAGTGAGGAACCATCACGTCTTCCTTCAAAGGCAGTGTCTATCAGTGTCGAAAGAAGAGAGCAATCACATAAATAACTTGCACAAAATAAAATCACATTTGGCTGTGTCACAGCTTGTTTCAGGAACAGCAGATTTGTTCTTCTAATCTGCTTTGGCTGCAATTAATATTAAAACGAGGTGGCAGGGAGTAGGGACAGAGCCCACTTTTCTGACTTGTCACAAGCAGAAAACGGAGAGCAGTCAGCAACTGGAACTGAGCCCTGCAACTATTTATGGCTGGCTCTGCAGCTGTAACACCTGGGTAGCCTCCTTACCCCAAACTCCACTGGACAGGGAATCGCCCCATCCAAACTCACTCTCAGAGCAGTCCCTGCTCTCCGCTCACTCCAGCACAGAAGAAAAGCCACAGATTGCAAAGACCAATGTGTCCTGCACAGTCACAGATAGCCAGAGACCAGGACTTGCTCTCCCTGCCTCAGGAAAAATGTATCAGTGCAGAAGGATGGAAGAGAGACATTATTTTGAGATTAGCTGTTATAATTTGTTTTTTAAAGGAAAATTACCTCCACACTTCAACAGAGACCCTCTAATCATGGACTTGGTTCCATTGGTGACTGGCCCCTCCTAAAGCTATCTTAGGGACACTGCCAAGAATGACCTCATTAACATACATTCAGGTATGCTTGACAGGGCTTTGTTATAAAGAAGAGAAAATGCTCAGGGGCTGGAGAATTACAATTAGTACCACACACCACAATGCTAGGCTTGGTGGCTCAGGCCTATAATCCCAGCACTCAGGAGGAAGAGGCAGGAGGATTGCTGAGTTTGAGGCTTGTCTGGGCTACATAGTGAGCTCAGGGCCAGCCTGAACTACAAAGCAAGACCTTGTCTCAAAAAAAAAAAGCACAGAAAATGTTCTTGTCATTCAGGAAATATCAAGGGTTTTGGAAATCTCTGCCAAGAACCTGAGCAAAGACCAAATATATTTTTTATTCTACCAAGTGGTGTCCCCCACTTGCTTCCTGGTTTCCTCTAGTGCACCCCCTTAATTAGTTGTAGTGCATAAATCCTCTTGCCAAGCACCTGCTGCCAAAAACTTTGACCTAAGAAATGCAACCTCTGCTTGATAGTGATCTTAAGGTTACACAGGACCAGTCAGTCCACAAAATTTATTGATGTATTGAGCAACATGGTACTCCTTGGACATGGAGTAGAAACTGAGTCAGATGTGTCTCTTGTCACAGGGAAGACTGGCCCTAACCAATAAGTACTGTTCTGTTTGCTTGGTTGTCATGAGATTGTAGAGGTCGATGAGCCCCATGGAGGCAGTGCAAAGCCATTAAAGGCTTTGCAGGGAGGAAGGGAGGGGAGATCAGCCGTGTTATTGTTTTCAAGAGAGCCCTCTGCCTGGTGACTAGATTGTACCTAGGCAGGAGTGGGTATAGCACATCATTTAGTCCCTGTGGCTGGGACTAGGCTAGTGGAGACACGTACCTGGGAAAAATGGTAAAGGAAGAAAATACCAAGGGAACTCATTCCTTAACTCAGGTGACAAGAGTCTTTTGTGTGAAAGACATTCAAACAGCATTTTAAGTCTAACTGCACAACCACACAACCAGAGCCTTGGACATCTCCAAGGGCAGCTGGAGGTCAGAGGAGCAGCTGAAAACCCAGGCTGGCGAGGTCAGGGAAGGCTGCGTGGGGAGAAGTTGCACACCTTGAAGGACTGGGAGGTACTTGGATTGGCCTACAGGTTTGCCCACCCACTCAGCTAGTGCCTGGGGCCAGGGTCTAGCCGGCAGGAATCGGCAGGAATGGAGCCTGAGGCAGTGCGAGCTGAAAGGACCTGAAAGGTCTCAGCAGGACCCTGGCCTCCCCAACAAAAGGTCCTGCTGTGATCAAGGCTGACCCAGTGGCTACCGCTAGATTCCGGCTCCTGCAGAAGCCTGAGCAGGAAGGAGAAGCATACACTAGAGCCTTTAGAGGCCCGTGGCCTCTCTCCCTGGAAGGTGTACTTGTCCTGATCGGACCCTTCCAGAGAAAACAAGGCAGGGAGCGGAGGACTAAGCCAAGCCGGGAGCTGGGGGAGTGTTAACTGCGGTGTGAAACATCTGCCAAGTCCCTTTCATCTCTGGGGGATCTGACACTTGGGTTTTAACTGTCCAGCAGATCTTGGCATTTCAAAGTGAAGGGAGGAGGGAATAAAGTTCTGCCCTGACAAATGGGTCCGGGGAGCAGAAGGGTTGAGGAGGCAGATCCAGGGCCTGTTGTCTCCTGGGAATGAGTGTCCGTCCACGGAGCACTTGGGCACAGGCCTGACCTCCCTGGGCCAGATGAGGAGTGTGGAGTCCCATGCTTGTGCCATGCCTTCGAGCCCTTCCCTTGTACATTAGCTTGTAGGTGTCCACAATCTGAGAATTTTCCTGAGCAGCCTTGGAAATTGAATTTACCCTGAGTACAGGCTTCAGAGCATCCCTGAGTATAGACTGGACACTTATTCAGGGTTTAGCTCTGAGCTACGTCTCGGGAAGCACTTACTAAGCCCTACTGATACAGGCATCAAGGGATCTTGTTTTTTTCCCTAGTCCTCACAACATCCCTCCAAGATAGGTGTTAGAAACTACTGTATAAAATGGGTGGTAGCGCACACCTGTCATCCTGGGGCTCAGGAGGCTGAAGCAGGAAGATCACCACGAGTTAGAAGCCAGCTTGAACTACAAAGTGAGTTCAAGGCCAGACTAAACTACATAGTGAGACCTTGTCTCAAAAAACAAATAGTGGGCAGAAGATTTAGCCCAGTGGTTCCAGTGCCTACCTACCAAGCACAAAGTCCCTAGTTCAATCTGGTAACCACATACAACAATACCAGGCGTGGTGGCTCACGCCCAACAGCAGTCAGTACCACATACCACAAATGCTAGGTTTGGTAGCTCAAGCCTGTAATCCCAGCACTCAAGAGGCAGAGGAAGGAAGATTGCTGAGTTTGAGGCTTGCTTGGCCTATATAGTGAGCTCAGGGCCCGCCTGAACTAGAAAGTGAGATCCTATATAAAAAAAAAAAAAAAAAAAAATTTAAAAAACTGGGCCGGAATTTAGCTCAGTGGTTCTGGTGTCTGTCTTGCAAAAGCAAGATACGGAGTTTGATCCCTGGTAACCACACACCACAATGCCAGGCGTGGTGGCTCAAACCTGTAATCCCAGCACTCAGGAGGCAGAGGCAGGGGGATTACTGTGAGTTTGAGGCTTGTCTGGGCTACATAGTGAGCTCAGAGACAGCCTGAACTACAAAGCCAGACCCTGTCTCAAAAATAAACAAACACCACAAACTGTCATATAGAAAAGAGAGAGGAAAAACGTAAAGAGCACCGTCAGGCCCAGTGAGGGACAGGACAGTGATCCCACCTGCACGCTGCTTTCTGAATCGATCTGCTGTCTCCCATGACCCATCCCCTACCTTCAGAGCATATCCATGTCACCACCAATGTGGAACGGTGACTCACACTGAAAAGTGGCAGAGCCATGCTCAAGAGAAGAGGAGGAAAGCCAGCTCTGGGCTTGGAATGTCATGTATATTATCATATGTAATTTCCCCATAACCTTACAGGAAAGGACCAATGAGATCTTCTTTTTATCAACACCCCCTTGTACAGTATTACATAAACACTGTCACATGTACTTCAGTGATGGGACACATCCTGAGGAAATCCATTTGTCAGGTGGTGCCCTCACTGGGAAACACCCTGAAGTGCACTTATACAAACCTGCATGGGTAGGTCAGTCACATTTTGCACAGCCACACAGGCGAAAGACACAATAAACAGCATGTTACAAAGCTGCTGTGGGCTTCACATTATGTACTGTTAATAAGAGGGATCACACTCTAAAATGACAATAAAAAGTATAATATACTAAATACATAGACCACAGCATCGAGTATTATGAACTGGATATAATTGTGTGTTACTTTTTTTTTTTTTTTTTTTTTGCTTTTTGAGACAGGGTCTCGCTTTGTAGTTCAGGCTGGCCCTGAGCTCACTATGGTGCCCAGGCAAGCTGCCGCGAACTCAGCAATCCTCCTATCTCTGCCTCCTGAGTGCTGGGATCATGGGCGTGAACCACCACGTGTGGCATTGTGGTATGTGGTGTTGGTTGTTGGTGGGCGTGTCTCCACGCCCAGCATTATATGTGGTTACCGGGGATCGAACTCAGGACCTTGCGCTTGCGAGGCAGGCGCCGGAACCACTGAGCTAACCCTCCGACCCTGTGTTACATATTTTTATACAATTGGCAACAAGCTGGCTTTGTTTACACCGGCATTGTTGCAACCGGCATCATCACAAACAACTGATAACTTGTGCTATGATATCACATGTCCCTTGGTGACAGAAATTTTTTGTTTGATCCCAATATTACAGAATAACTGCTGTATATGTCCTCTATTATTGACTAAAACATCATTATGTGCCACATGGCTACATGTCACACAAATTGACATTAGTTTTGATATGGCATTATAATGATATTATTTCAAGTTGAATTTTTTAATCAAATTCTTTATTGGTATATTTTATAAACAGCTCACAATACACTCAACATTGGGGAATTTGTACCAGTGTATGATAGAAATTAATTCTCATTTTTACCCATATCCCTATCTACCCACAACTTCCTACCCCTTATATACATGCTATTTCTTTTTCTTTCCAAATCATATTTATTCTTTCTCCTCATTACTCAAGTTGAATTTTAAGTTGGCTTTTTATTTCATCTTTCTTCTGACATAGAACTAGTAAGGAAGAGAAAGAGCCCCACAATCAGGATGGCGGCTTTGTGCTTTGGCAATAAATACCTCAGGACCATCCCATTCCTGAACCAACTACACCTACCCAGCTCTCATAAGTTCCTGCCACCCAGCCCCCATCTCTGCCATACCATCCTCCTTCTGCAGGGGCCCCAGGCACACCCTGTCTTTCATTCTTCCTGCTCAACTCCTGTCCCCAGTTTCTGCCACTCCGTAGTCCTGCTAACCCTGTGGCAGCCCTGTTCTCAGTTGGACATCGGTGACCGGTTTCTCCTAGTTTTCTCTTCCACTTTCCTCAGAAAGTACCTTCCTTGGGCTTTATTCTCTCTCCTCTTCCTTCTTTATTCACTTGCCTCCTCCACTACCTCCTTCCCCCTTCTTCTTGGCGGCTTAGTCAGCTGCTTTTCTAACCTCCAAAGAGCATCAGGTCAAGTTTGATAAAGCTAAGTGCCGAGCTAATAATACCTACCTCTAGGGAAAGGCATGCCTGACGTCTTGAAAAGAGATTAGACAAGATAAAAAGCCAGAACCATCAGCCACTAAAGCCTAGGATAGTGCCCTGAAGCTGCTTTTAGCAGCCTCTGTGGAGTGAAGCTTAGCCTGCTTGTTCTTCGGCACCTCTCTGATAGGTTCCTGGGTCCTCAGGTGTGGAACGCAAGCCCACCTTGGCTCTCTGATGGGGCAAAATATTAGAAAGCTGTTTCTTTCAGTGACAAAAAGACGAGGCAATTTCTCATCAATTAGTCTGGGTAATTATGTTTTAAAATACATTTTCTCTAAGAGATTCAATAGTTATTTCTATTGTGATGAAAATATGCAGCCCATAAACAGTTTCATTGTTCATAAATAGGCCTTAGTGCAAAATGAAATGGAAGGAGAAAAAAGGAAGAAGAGGAGGAGGAAGCATGCACCTTAGTATTTGGTGTCACGAGGGGCTCAATTAACCCCCATTACATAGCTTACCAGCTGTGCAACTAACTTTAGGCAAGGTATTTAGATGCTTCGTGCAAAACAGAAGTTAGAATAACCAACTAATGAGCCTGTGGGAGAAGTAAATTAGGAATGTTAAATATCCATCTTGATGGTTAATTTCATGTGTCAATTTGGTTGGGCCACGGGTTCCCCTAATATTTGTTAGATGTTAATTTGAGTGTCTCTGCAGGGGTGTTTTGGGTGAGTTTAGCATTTCAGCCAGAGTGCTTCAATAAAGTACACTGCCCTGTTGATATGAGTAGGCCTCATCCAATCAGCTGAAGGTCTAAGCAGTGCAGAGAACCTGACTTCCCCCAGCAAGAGAGAATTTTCCAATAGATGATCATTGAACTTCCTCTGCAATCTTGGTTTTTTTCTAGATGTGCAGTGGGCTGATTTATGAGCTCTTCTGGGTCACCAGTTTAGTGGCCAAACAATTTAGATTTTCTAGCCTCCATAATGATAGGAACACATTCCCTTAACACATTTCTGTCCCTAACATGTATATTTTTTTGTTCTGTTTCTCTGAACGATGCTAAATATGCCCATCTAGCTCAGTGTCTGTCATATAGCAAATTCTAGAATTCTGAAGTCCTTCCTTTCACATTTTCTCTGGTGTTGGATGGATTTATGTTACTCTTAACTGAGACTCAGTGTTATATATTTATCACTGTGATTTTCTCTCTCTCTCTCTCTCTCTCTCTCTCTCTCTCTCTCTCTCTCTCTCTCTCTCTCTCTCTCTCTCTCTCTTGACAGGGTCTTATAGTTCAGGCTGGCCCTGAGCTCATTACGTAGCCCAGGCAAGCCTCAAACCCACAGCAATCTTCCTGCCTCTGCCTCCTGAGTGCTGCGATTACAGGCCTGAGCCACCATGCCCAGCACTGTGGTATGTGGCACTGATTGCTGGTGGGCACGAGTTACCACAACCGGTATTACCGGGGATGGAACCAGGGACCTTGTGCTTGCTAGGCAGGCACTGAAATCACTGAGTTAAATCTCTGGCCCTATGATTTTCTACTAACATCTTTACTCCAATGTATATGTACAGAGTTTCTGGTGTTAATGTCTAAACAAGTGCTGTGCCTTTGCCTGGCACTGTTTTTTTAAAGTTAAGACCTGAAATTATGGGATTTCAACTGTGTTTGCTGGGAGGGGCTGGGGGTTATTTCTACATCCCACCAAGGAAAAGGGAACCAGCATTTCATAAGCAGTTGCTCAATGCCAAGCCTATACACAAACTACCCCTTTTCCTCTTCATAGATCACCATCCCAAACCCGTTCCATTGTTTTATCTGCATTTCACAGATAAATGCAAGGAGGCCTGGAGAGGTTAGGTGACTTGCTTATAGAGCCAATTAGCACCAAATTGTTAGGAATCTAGACTCTGAACTCACACAGGCCAGGGAGATGATAGAGCCCCTCCACTTACTAATTGTGAACCTTGCCAAGTCACTTAACTCCCCATGCCTCATGCTCTTCACCAGAAAGACAAGGATAATCATGGCACCTGCCTTAAAAGCTAGGACATATAAAGGAGCTAGCACAAAGACTGGGCCTAGTGAGCACTCACTTAAAGGAAACTGTTCTTGTTAAATGGCAGAGCCAGGACTCAGGCCAAAATGGTGGCTGGCTGTGAACACCCTTCTGTCCTCTGTTGGAGAGCCTCTCAAAGGACCAGTCAGGCTAGGCACCCATCCCAGTTTCCTAGAACTGAGAGCTGTCCTTGGACACAGAACTTTCAATGCTGAATCCAGGAAAGTTCCCAGCAAGTCCAAGGGGTGTTGTGGGATAAGGATGCTTAGGTTTGGGGTTATCTACTTCTGAATCACAAAGCATCTAATGTTTAGTGGCTAAAACAACCATCAAAGGAGAATAGTAGTATCAAAATCCTGATTCTGCATTGTAGGCATAGCTTGGCAGGGAAGGCTCCTCTCTGCTCTCCATGGTATCAGTTTGGGCAGCCTGATAAAGCTGAACTGTCTAATTACGGGGTGGACCTCATTTCTCTATAATTCCTCAGCCTCCAGGTCCCCTCTTCCTCAATCCATGTAGTCTCTCTCTCTCTCTCTCTCCCTCTCTCTCTCTCTCTCTCTCTCTCTGGCTGGACAATTTGGCTTCTTTATATGGTTTCTCAGACTTCTAAGAATGTGGAAGAAGAAGTTGCAGGTCTCTTAAGGCCTGAGTCTGGTTTGTCACAGGATTTCTCCTATCATAATTTATTGGCCACAGCAGAACCACAAAGCCAGCCCAGGATCCTAAGAGAGGACATATCCACTACAGCCAGACAGAAGGAGAAGAAAAAGCTTTTAGGAACAGCAACACCTTCTGGTAGTCAACTTTGTATACAGCTCAAGTGGAATCAGATAGGCCCAGAAAAGGAACAAGGTGTTCTGACTGAGAGAAAAACTGAAACAAAGACCCAAAGCGAGTTTCCAAGAGGTGTTTCTTCGGGATTTACTGGAGTAAGGGCCCATGGGAAGAACTGAGCTGGGGAATAAGAGGGGAATGGGAGTGTGGAGGGCCTTTAAAACTGATCTGTGGAAGGCAATCTCCTCCCAAGTTCAGTGTGCAAACACTGATATTCTGCGAATGGAGAGTGACATCCTGGAAGTGGTATTTCAGGAAGCATGGTCTGGAAACCATGTTGGGGGGGGAAGGGATGGGAGTCAGAACTGACTCCAGTCTGACAGATGAACAATTAGGGAATATCCACAGGGAGGAAGAGGGAAGGGAAGAACATCTACTGTTGATTCTTTTCTGTGATAAGGGATGCAAGAAGAGAGGAACACTTTGAAGGAAGAGACTGAGCTTTCTGAGGCCCTACTTACTGTATGACAGGCAAGAGCCCCTCCTCCACCATAATTGCATGCTTCAGGAAAAATGCTGACGTCCTTAACCCTCAAAGGGGGTTTGGACCAATCCCTTTTGATCCCCAGAACTAGTTAATAGGACCATAGCCTAATTCTTCTCCCCACAGAATGGATTACCAAGTTCTCGGAGCTGAGCCACAGCCTCCACGCTCCAGGCCTTCCTTCCTTAGGCAAACATTGCTCACCCTGACTCCCAAGAATACCCATAACTCCCTTCCAAGATGGCAGCACCCTCGCCATGTTGCCTTGTTTTCACTTCTGGTACCTCTGGATCTGTCACAGTCCAGCTGAAGCTCTTCCACTTGGAAGCTTAACTGTGGTCCGCAGTCCACACTCCCTTCTTGAACATGCTTACCCTTTCAGCAGACCCAGGACTGAGCCCTATGAAGCTCTGTGAAACTTTCTTGTCTGCACAGTGACGCAGAGGCCAGGGCCTGTGTTAGACTCACTGTCTCCCCTCAGAGCACTAGGAGCAGTGCTGATTACATAGTGAGTACCTAGCATTCAGGTAGACAGAGATGATTTTTTTCCCCCAGTCTCAAACCTTTGGACTTTATCAACACCAACAACATGAATTCTTTGACAGCTAGATGGAATTAGGAGGCTTCACAGTGAAGTCAAAAGGCCCCTTAGAAACCAGTAATGAGTGATGATGATGATGATGACTGTCCTTGAGTTTCTTTGTCCTCAGAAGCATTAGAAATGTTGAAGGGCCATCTTCCCACATGTATTCTGTTCACATCTGTAGGTAGGATGGGGTATGGGAAAGGATTCTTTGGCTGGGCTCGTAAAAGGCAGAGCCTGAGACAAGGATTCAGCACAGATAATTGAGAGAACTCTGCAGTGAAGGAAGTAGGACAGTCCAGGAAGGAACTCAGTAAGGGTAGAATTTCTGTTGATCCTTTGGGGAGCTCCAGAGCACAATGTCATGGTCAAGTTAGTGCTACTCTGTAGAGGTACTGAATGGTATGGTGACCAACTCTCCTTCTTGAAATTAAATCCCTCAGTTCTGACCAAATACAATTGTCAGGGCCCAGTGTTTCTTTTCCAAGTAAATCAGTCTGTCACTCCCACCTCTGAATGACTCCTGAGCAGGAGGAAACCAAGGCAGGAGGGAACCAAGGGCTCTAGCAAAAGGGGATGCCTCATCAGGCCAGCCAAGGGGCTCTGGGAGGTGGAGGAGAGGGTCATTGATGCCTCCATTCACTAGGTGAACCCCCAGAGGGCATCTTACTGCCATCCCTGCAAAGCCTGGAGACTCTAGGGGAAGACAGCCCTTTCCTTGTGGTTGACAGGCAGAGGTTGCCTCAGCTCAGGCCCTACCCAGTGGCAGATTTGAAGAACACCTAATCCATTCCATACAGACCCTGTTGGCTTCCTGCTTGTTTGCGACTCAATTAAATTAACAAACTGGTCTCCCTGCCCAGACTGTCTCTGCCGCCTGTATTTTAGCATATGTCAGTCAGGGTGGCCCAGCATCTCCAGATGGCTCTGAGCGTGCTCTGCAGATCCAATGCCAGCTCATCACTGGGGGTGTGCGCGTGTGTGGAAGAGCCCAGAGACACAGACGCAGAGCCATGGCAGGGAGAGAAGGAAAACAGGGTGAGTAAGAGAGGAAAAGGGAGAGGAGGAGAGGAAGGAAAAAGAGACAAAGTCAAGAAAACTGAGATTCTTCCTCATAGATAAACCGGTAAGTACCCAAAACCCCAATGTCCATGCAGGGAGGTACCTACTCCAGAAGAGGTGTGGAAGGTATTCAAAGAAGACTCTGCCTTTTGAATAACACTGAGATTGGTGATTCTCAAAGGGTGTTCCCTGGACCACCAGCAACACAGGACAAGAGCTTGTTGCAGATGAAACCTTCAGCCTCACCCCATCCCTTCAACACAGTTGCCTCCAAGAATCTGAGTCTTAGCAACTCACCAGACAGGTATGATGCCACTCAAGTGAGGGTCTCTCTCATAGTCACGGTGTTCTGCTTCCCTCCCAGTCATCAAGGCCCTGAACCTACTCTAAACCAGCATTAAACTCTTGCCTTTCAAGAACAGCGAGGGGAATGGTCTTTGGAGTCACTCAAATGATACCTCTGTAGCCTTCAATAACTTGTAGTAATTAGAGAAGTGGGAGAAAGTGTCAGCAAAGAACCAGAGGTAAAACAAACAAGCCGGGCTTGGTGGCTCAAGCCTGTCATCCCAGCACTCAGGAGGCAGAGGCAGGAAGATTGCTGAGTTCAAGGCTTGCTTGGGTTACATAGACAGCTCAGGACCAGCCTGAACTACAAAGTGAGACTCTGTCTCAATAAAGAAAAAAAAGGTAGTCTGGGAAGTGGAGGTGAGACTACCTGCTGGCAATACCTACCAAGTTTGGCTGGTTTGTTACAGCTTCTAAATTACAGGCTTCAGCTTCCATTATGGAGGACCATGATAATGAGAAAGGGCTAAGGAGAAGCAGCCTGATCTCAGTTCATGATGGGAGGCCCTTTTATGAATTAATTGTGGCTCCTGCTGGATGATGGAAAGATGTAAGATGGAGGGAAGGAGCAGAAAGGAGGCGACAGCACAAGTTGTCCAGGCAGAAGCTCTTGTTCCAGGCCTGGAGTATCCAGAAGACTATCAGAGTACCCATCAGAAACACTTGTCTTGTGGAATGAAGCCTGAGACCAGAGAGACAAGCTGGGTGTGGCCATGGTGAAATGCCTGTGCTTGCTGCACCATGTATGGGTATTAAGTTTGCTCCGTGCACCTGGCATGTGGGGTCTTGGTCTCAAACTTAAGGGTCTTCAGGGTCTGGGCAGGTACCACAAAGAAGAGAAAAGACTGCTTGCAAATGTGGAGGTTGTGTGAATGGCACTAAATGTAGGCCCTGTCCAAACCACACAGCAGCCACCAGACTCTACCTGGCAACACCTACAGATTAGTGCCTGTTACCACTTTGACTGACTTGTAGAGGGAAGCCTCACATTCCAGGAGGAGGAATAAAAAAGCACTTCTGGCAAGGGGAGCCACAGGAAGTTCATACATTGCCTAGATGTTGAGCAGGAATTTCATTGACTGGCCCTAAAGGACAAGGATGTACTCTTGGGAGCAGTGAGGCACTTTATAGAGAGGATCACCCTCAGCAAATCCCTCTAAGAATGGGTCTGGAATTCTGGGTGAATTCTGTGTTCTGATCGTTGTTCCCTCCATTGCTCTCCAGGGTAGTTGGAATGTTGAATACTCTCTATGCATTTTTTCCCACAAGCTCCCTGCCTTCAAGAATATAAGTTAATTTATCTTCTCTACCTGACACAGCATGGTTGTGGTCCACAAAGCTAAATAACCCATGTTGCATCCCAAGCTAGGGGGCAGGGGATTGGAATAAAAACAAGATCTTGGTGACTGGCTCCTAGGTTCCTCTGGTATGGAGTGTCCTGGAGAAGGCAGTGGAGTGGGAGGACGGGGCCCTAGCGAGCTGGGTGCTTCACTGTGCTCTGTTCATTGAGGGCCTTCTTTGGCTTTGACCTTGAGGAACAGCTTCCGCTTTCCTCACTGCTTTCTTTTCCACATGTCCTCAAATATCCTGATACTTATCTGTACTTGGAAACAACAAAAAAGTAATGTAGGAGTTTCAGGAACACGGTCAGCATCCTTGAGGAGGCTCCATGGCCCAATTTTCGCTTCCAGATGGTAAGCCTGGGCGTTAGGGTGTCAGCCTACTGTGGCTTGAAAACCTGGAGCTAGGGACACCCGCAAAAGATGAACCGTGGCCCTTTTATTTTTTAAATTTCAACTGAAGAGTGACAATTAGTTTGCATCTCATTTATAACTGCATTATTTGAGGGTTTTTTTTAATCAAGAAGAAGGTATATCATTTTAATGGCTTTTAAATGTTATAGAAGGAAATTATTTGTTCCAAACCTATTTTGGTTTTTGCTTATTTTAGCTTTGTTGGTGGTGCTAGTGTTAAACTTCAAAGCCTCAGGAGGAAATGAATTCCACTTCGGGGCTACTTTGAGCTCCCTGCTCCCAGGTCTCCTCTGCTAGGAGGCCTCCAAGTGCTTTTTGCAGCAAGTAGCCTGGTGAGCAACCATGACAGACTTTCAGTAGTCAGTGATTTCACTTCAGCAGTCAAATGAGATGTGTAGATTAAGGATGATTAAAAGATTACACTTAAGAATACTTTCTCCAGCACCCAACATCTTCATAATTAAACTTGGAATTGGGGTTAATAGCATGTTCCCATGAAATCAAGTAATTATTTTAGTGAGCACTGCTAAATACAATGAGGAGAAGGCTCTGATTCACTAAGCTACTTATATGTGTCGATATCTTGAATGCAGAATTGACAGAGAATGCTTTAGGAATGACCCTAGGCAGGTTTCTTTTCTAGCTCTATTGATTAACTGGGTTTTCAGCAGTGTTTGCCTGTCTTTGCTAAAACTGGAAAAAGGAAACAGTGTTCAGAAGTAAATTTCCCTAGAGAACATCTATTTGTTTCAAACAGCAAAATAAAATGACACCTTGTTCAATATATAGGAGATACAGGGCTGGATTTTTAGCTAAGTGGTTTGTAATCCCAGCACTCAGGAAGCAGAGGCAGGAGGATTGCTGAGATCAAGGCTTACCTAGTCTACATAGTGAGCTCAGGGCCAGCCTGAATTACAAAGTGAGACCCTGTCTCAAAAAGTGTGTGTGTGTGTGTGTGTGTGTGTGTGTGTGTGTGTGTGTGTGAAGCAGGGAATTTCTGAGGCTGTTCCATACACCAACTCCTTCTTGAGCCCCAGGACAAACTCAGCCCTTCTCTGAGATGGAAGACGCTGCGCGCGCGCGCTCACACACACACACACACACACACACACTGCCCAGGTAGTCTCCTCCACTCTTGTCCATCATCTGCATCTGTGCCCAACTCCCATCCCTCCAATGGAATAAGCTCTTAACTTTGTACAGCTCCTCCTTCACAGGGCTTGGAGGGCCCTGAGGGGGACATTGGGGGCAACAGTGGAGGGCTCTGGCTTCAGAAGATGGAGGCGGAGGAAGGTTTTCCTGAAGCTTGAAGTAAAGGGCACTTGTGAAGTCTGGAAGGAGGAGAGAAAAGAGAAGGGTGATTCCAAGGGATGGAACCACTGCAGCCCAAGCCCAGGGACTGGAGTGGGGTTTGGATACAGAGGATCCAGGCCCCAAGGTAGGATTGGCTCTTTCTTCTGTCCTTGTGGCTGTGTGCAGAATGTTTAGGTTGACAGTTTCATAATGGGGCACCAATCTGACTACATGTTGCAGGCTAATTTGGCCCACTGAGTGAGAGATGAGCCAGGCATCTGTCTGAGTGGTGAGGGCATCATCTTCTGACTAGGGAGGGTGTTGCCATTGACCCGGCTGGCATCAGGCAACATCAGGTGGACCTGGAAACAGCGAATTTCTGAGGCTGTTCCAGACACACCAACTCCTTCTTTGGCCCCAGGTCAAGCTCAGCCCTTCTCTGAGATGGGAGACACTGCTCACAACCTTGGAGAAAGAAGGCTGAGCTTGAGGTGGAGATTTTTCTCAGAAGCACAACACTGAAAAGTTCAGAACTTTTGTGAAGATTTAGATAAAATTGGTTGGAGGCACAGGATCTAATGTGGCCCAGGAAGAAAGCCAAGAGCTGAAGGAGACTCAGAGGTGTGGGGTGAGTGAAGACAGTTCCCTGAGTATAGGGCTGCCAGGTTGTACCCTGAGCACGCATTTGGGTTGAATGACACAGAAACAACAAATATTCTAGCGCATTGTTATCCTAAATGTTGCACTGTTCAGTTTTTGCTAAGTCTGGCCCCTGTAGCTGAAGGGAAATTACAGATAATTTTATTTCCTCCCATGACTCTGTATTTGCTAAATTATCTCATGAAGAAGTGTTATTCTGGTACTGTGGTGGGGATATCTTAATTCTGTATGCTCTAATTCCCAAGCAAAGTTGTATTGTTGGGTTGGGTTTATGGCAGTGTGGAGATGGGGTAGGACAGTAGAGCAGCATGACCATACCACCAGCACCGCTGCCAGGTGCAGAGCCCGACTCTGTAGCAGGTTCCGGCCTCCTGCCCTTACCACCACTTATGAGTTGCTGTCACATCCAATCTCCTTAAAACTCTATGTTCCCTCCATTTCTCCCCAGCAAATCCATTAGCTGTCTCTGTGCCTTGAGGCCCTGGGCCTCCTAGATCTTTCCTGTCCATCAGGCCTTTCCTCGGAGAAAAGGGGCCTCGGCATCACTGTCTGCTGATCTTACAGATTAACCATTCACATATTTCTTTGCCCAATGCTGAAGATCCTTTCTGAGAGGTTACAAGTCCACTTGGGATTGAGGAAGATGAGTTCCCGGATACCCTATAGACACCAAAATCTGTGGATAAGTCCCTTACATAATGCCCAGCTGTATTTGCATATAATCTACCTATATCCTCCCATACACTTTGAATTACCCATACATTATTTCCTAATGCTGAATACAATGTAAATGCTATGTAAAAGCTTTTATTTGCATACCTTTTACACTGGTATTCCTTATTGCCCTTTATTCAACTATTTTTAACATAAGGTTGGGTTCAATCAGCAGATATAGAACCTGTAGATGCAGAAAGCTGACTGCAAAATATACACACCCCCAAATTTATAATCTTACACCAGTGTTGAATCTATGCTTATTTTTAGCCTATTTTAATTCTTAATGAAATTCAGTTAAAAAAATATATATATATCCAACACATCTTAAAATATTTAAAATCTAAACTTATCAGAGCACTCATCTGAATCTCACTGTTTAGCACTAATTATAAACAATCCAATCTGGCCATTGTCTTTAATGGCTTTATAAGTGCTAAGCTTGTCTTTCAAATTAGACTATAAAGTGTCTTTAGCCTGTCTAATACTTCTCGGAGCACTTGCCACAGAGCGGGGACTTGTGGTAAATGTTTAATGATGTGTCTGGCTCTGCTTGGCTCCAGTCTTCAATTTGCTCTTCTTCTTGCCTAAGCCCCTCCCACTCAGTTCCTTCACTATTAAAAACCATCACTTTTCTTAAACTCTTTTCAGTTTTCTACACCATCACTTTTAACATCAATATCCCCCAATGGACAAGTTAAACTCTAAAGTTAATTGAAACATCATTCAGAAACACACTTCAACTATTAAATGTGCCCAGAATGAATCTCCACTTATCTCAAAACAGGGGCAGAGGTATGCATTCCTGCTGGCTATGAAAATGTTTAGTAACAAACATCAGATATATCCAACTATGTTTTGCCCAAGTAAAGCTAGATAGCAATGTTACCATATGGTGTTATCTAAAGAAACAAAATATATTTTCTTAACAAAAGCAAACTTTATAACTATATGTATTGGTTACTTTCGTGTTACTGTGGCCAAATCCAAAACATTGACAACTTAAAGGAGGAAAGATTTATTTTAGCTCACAGCTTCAAAGTCTATGGTCAGCTGGCTCTAAAGCTTTGGCAAGGCAGAAACATGGAGGGAAGCTGAACATCTTATGGCATCAAAATCTAGCTTAACCCATTCTCTGGAGAGGCTTTACTATTTGCCCTGTGTCTTGGGGATCTTAATCAGAAGGAGGAGGAGGAAGTTGAGCCCTACCTGCTCTTTACTCCAGCACCCAAGATAAAGTGGGGGTGGTATGGGCACCAACAGCTGCTTCTTCTTTGGGCTGCAAAATGCTTTAATATTTCTTGTCCCCAAATCCTACCCTGCTTGTTCTATTAGGTGAATTTACTCATTCTCCCACAAATATTTATCTGAGGGTCTGCTGTGTACCATGTGCTGCTCTGGATGCTAGGGACATACAACTGAACAAAACCAAGAGTCAATAGCAGCTGCCTTCCAACCACAGAAAATCCCTATATATTATATTGTTATGAAATTTCCCCTTGTTATGACACATATTTGGTACTGCAGTAAGTACTCTGAAGCAGGAATATTTCATCTATTTGAAGGAGACAAGCCTAGATCAAGCACACTTGTACACACACACACACACACACACACACTCCATAATAAAGAAAAGCAGAACTACTCTTTTGGGAGTACATCTTATATGTGTTAAATGGTTGGGGTGATTAAAAAAAAGTGGCAAGAGTTCAAAAAAGGACCTGTATTTTCTGATAGCTTTCCCGAAGCCTTAAAAGGCCTTTGGGCATGCTCTAGGCCAGTTCATTCACTTTCTGGCTGCAGACAATGAGGTTCCAAGCAGGAAGGGAGAGAGCAACATGCATACCCTTCCCATGTCCAGGGGCACAACTTTATCAGAGATAGGCAGGGATGCTTCAGTGACCATATAGAAGGGGGATGAAAACAAAATAGGGAGGAAAGCATTGACAATATCTCAGAAATTTATAAGAAAAGCAACAGTTTTCTACTTCTAAAATTTGGATCAAATCCCTGATCACAATTCCCTCCGGACTTGCACTGAGTCTGGCCTGACCAGGGCAGCCATATTTGGGAAGCCCACATGGTGAATCCTTCATACTTGCCTGTAGTAGGGTGTAACAGGTCACATAGAGGATTTGGGCTTCAATTCATGCCAACAAAACCAACAAACAAATGGCAGGAAGGATGGTGCAACAAAGTTGATCTAGGTATTTTGAGATCTGTTCCATTCTGTATGACAGAATGAATAGGAAAGGAACCCATTGATACTTTTTAAAACATCTACTTCTATTCAAATTATATATGTACATATTTCTAGTTTTGTTATGAAAAAAATGCTTACTGTTCACTACACTGAAATCTCTCCCTTGCCAGAAACAACCAGTTTTATTTTTTTAGCTGAGTATTTATGTTTATGTCCCTGGTTTTGTGTTTTTTGTTATTTCTCTGTTCGCTTTAAGTGACTTCCTCTTATGATTGATAACATTCAACTGTCATGCTGTCCTGGCCCCTCTTTCCCTGTCCAATAACACTGCATGTAGATCAGATCTATGTTTACTGTTAGTCTTGCTTTCTATAGCTGATCTATGTACTAAATGCTAAGGACTTTTACTTTCCTGTGCCTTTTTTTTTTCACTAGTGTAGTCATCCTGTTTGTATAATTGCCCATATTTCCCTAACTCAACTCTAATTTCTTCACCAGTTGTCTGTTACTGCCTAAGAGGACCATGTATGTCAGCTTCTCTAATACTCAGTCTTTGTGAAGAAACCCTCCCAGGGCCCCTAGCCCACTAGGCATGCACTGGCCCCTTTCCACAATGGGTTCATCTACTCCTGCCTATTGATGCCCACCCAGCATTTGAGCTGGTGCACAAAGATTTGTCTTCCTGTATCTCGGTGGGGTAAATTTTGCTCTCTTTTTTTGGTGGAGTATATTCTCCCAGAAGGTGGTGTATGGGAAATAGATTTTTCAGAATTTTGATTATATGAAAATGTCTTGATTGGTTGTTTAGTGGGACCTAGGATTGTTGCTTGGAAACAATTGCCCTCTAGAATTCTTAAGACTGGCCTTCTGGCTCCCAGTGTTGCTGTTCAACAATCTTTTGCCCTCCTGGGCTTTTAGCATTTAGCACTCGATTATTTCCCCTTGTTTTTGAAAATAGTGGAATCTGTTTGAATCCAATTTTAAAATATCCAATTTCAAAATTTCCAATTGTGTGCTTCTGTGGATCCATTAGGATACTCATGGCCTTTCCATCCCAGAAAATGTCTCAGGTTTGGAAAATTTTGTTGGATGATTTATTTGACCCCCCCCCCACTTTTCTGAAGTTCTATGCTTCATTTTCAGAATTCCTGGACCAATTTAATGTCTTTTTTCCCCCCAATTTTTTTTTTTTGAGACAGGGTCTTGCTTTGTAGTTCAGGCTGGCCCTGAGCTCACTATGTAGCCCAGGCAAGCCTCAAACTCAGCAATCCTCCTGTCTCTGCCTCCCAAGTGCTGGGATTACAGGTGTGAGCCACAACACCCGGCACTGTGATATGTGGTATTGATGGCTGGTGGGCGTGAGTCACCACTCCCAGCATTGTTGTATGTGGTTACCAAGATCGAACTCAGGACCTTGCCCTTGTGAGGCAGGCGCCAGAACCACTGAGTTATATCTCTGGCCCTTCCCCCCAATTTTTAAGCTTTTAAACAATGTTTTGCTTTCCTTTCTAGAAGATTTCCTCAATTGTAATTTCAAAATTCTTCATATATATATATACACACATATATATATTGGTGTGGGTGACAGTACTGGCACCAAACTCAGGACCTTGCATTTGCAAGGCTGGTGTGGTGCCACTTAGCTAAATCCCTGACCTTATATTTGCAATTTCTAAGAACTCTATGTATTTGTTTATGCATGCAAACCTAAATATATATTTGAATATAATATATATATTATATCTAAGTAATTTTATATAGCTATATTTATAAAAATACGTTTGGGCC